>DWNE01009767.1:0-10719 GCA_018249875.1 Cecropterus toxeus
CGCTACTACATAAGAAAGAACAAACAAACATATATGTTATATAGCCTATAGCCTTCCTCAATAAATGTACTATTCAATACAAAAATATTTTTTCAAATCGAACCAGTAGTTCCTGAGATTACTGCTTTATAATATTAGTATAGGTTTACTGATTGGTCGATGAAAATTTATTTAAATATAAAGAAAATATCTGAATACGAATCGAATTCATATAGTGGAAAAACGCCCGTAGTGTGCAACCTGGCAGAGATATCCACACTGCCCTAAGTGGCCTTTGGTCGGAAAAGTGTACGACCATTGCTCTAGATCTACCACTTGTCTGTAGCTACGCCCATATACAATTCAAAATGTATTAAAATTTTTCATGAACCTATGACTTGTTAAGAAAATAGAGCTCCAAGCTATCAACTGTTCCATTCGTTCCTGACACATAGTTCCTGTTACATAGGCGTGAGTTTTTCTTCGTTTCTTAGTGATTGTGCAGGTTTTTTTTATCAGACTAAAGTAGCAAACGAGCATGCAGTAAACCTGATGGTAAGTATAACTGCCGCAAATGGACATCTGTAAGCAACTTCATATAGAACACATTAATGACTTTTGTGAAACACAACAATTATGATAAGTCATAAGTCAAGATAACATGATATAGATTTCCGTACAAACTAATAATAAAACATTTTTTTTTATTTAAATTCAATGATCCGAAATATTCTAACGAAAGTTTTTTCGAGTACCAACCTACAATTTAAATATAATTTTCCCGTGTAAAAGTCTTTAAAGGGGCGACCACAATGTGAAATAAAATGGGTATTCGCGGAACCGAATGGTTTTAATATGAAAAATGTTCCGTCAGAAGTTTTACCCACCTTAAGTACAAGTACGGACGCCCTTTATTAACAGCTTGCCTCCCCTATCTCCACCCTAAGGCCCATTGCACATATATTTTAATTGATACTTTGGTATTTTTTATTTTCTAATTTGTCTTAAAGTATTAAGTTATATATTTAAGTTTTATCGATTACGTTACTAATATTTTAAGGCTGTGTTACTGTACTCATACTTATTTTACATAGTTAATCTAGGCATAAATACCTAGATTAACTATTTAAACTGATAAAAAATCTAAGATTATTTAAATCTAATAATAGAAAAATCTAATTTCAGATTTTTTATGAGAATAAAATAGCGAACGAACATACAATCCACTTGATGGTAAGTGGTTACTGACGCGTATGGAAGTCTGAAAGCAACTTCTCATAGAAATGCATTATATGTCGATCACAGATGCGTTGCTGCTCCTGAGAACTACGATATATAATGAAACTTAAGTGAGCTGGCATCCACACCCTTCCACCGTAACGCAAGAACTGCTTTACGCTAGAAATAGGTATATTTAATATGTGATTTCATTTCAATACATTTTTTTATTTGTTACTACTATTTTCTTCATTTCATTATCATCTCGTCTTCGAAGCACGGGTCTTCTTTTAAATTGAAAATGTGAGTAAGTATAAGCCATCCCACTACCCAAGAACGGATTAGAGGTATTGAAGTTCATCCGAGAACTTGTTAAGAATGCTTCAAAAGACAAATTTCCATACCATGTTTTTTGATAAATAGTGTTATTACTTTATTTTTAATAATGTTACAGATAATAGGCAAAGATCAAAGTAGAACATCGTTCGAAAAGAAACCTTAATCGTAACAAAAATTTGTAACTATGTCCTAAATCTTCTGACCGTAACCGTAGTGACAAATTCCTGGGCGCTAGCCAACATCGGAAAAAGCTTAAAAGAGACAAATCCAGGATTATCCGGCCGAATGAGATACCTAGTGGCTTTAAACCGTCCTGATACTTTGTGTAGGTACGGTTTTGTCTTTTTTAATACTCCGTGTAAAAATGGTAAGTGGAACATTAACGGAGTCATGTACTTGATATTTGTTACACGTATTTGATCAAATGTTGGCTGCAAATTTTTTCTTCTGGGGCAGTTAGAACCATTCGCCGGTACGCTATTCCATGGCATCTTAGTAAAAAAGCATTATTTTGAGGTGCATAAAAAATCCGACTAATATAACAAAAAATTGTAGTCAGATTTTTTATCATTTATTTTATTTAACGTTTTTATGGAATTTATGTCAAGAAACTTTACATAAGTGTTATGATAAATGTATTTTTTACTAGCTTTCAATTGACATCTATCCATATTGTCATGATATTAAAAAAATCGTTCGTACCTCCCTCCTTCCCCTTATTGTATTTACGCGCGCGTTGTTCTGAATTATAAATCCTTTGTCACTTTGCAAACTGAGGCAATTCTAATGATATGTAATATATCACAATCCTTCAAGCCGTTTGGGCTGAAGCGTGCCAAAGAAGTGGACATAGATACATCAAAAAATATACCCCTTCTGACTTTTTGAGATGACCGAGTAAAAATATTGCATGATTTGTATGCAGGCAACGTTTCGTGTGTTTGGCTATGCGAAATATGGCGTGTAGCACGTTATGCTATTTTAGCCATTAGCAAACTAGTATTTTGACAAATGTACTTTTAAAACGCTATGTTCTAATTTTGTTTATTCTGCTAAATATAAGTTCATTATATTTTAATGTTATACAGCGGCACTTTTTATTTGATGAAAAATTGCTTCCGTAATCAAGCTCTGATCCCTAGTTAATTGTTGGTCAAGTATCCTAGAAAGGGATAATTTTGGCGCATTGGCTGTACATGTTGGTGACAGGAAATAAGCCTTTGAGAAAGGCAGTTTACTTTTGTAAGATGCGACACCATCTTAGTCGATAGGAATTGCGACGCGTGTATGATTATCTTCAGATATAACCCCTGTTCTACATGAAGTTGCTTATAAATATCAATGGGCGGCAGTGACAACATGGAGTGGACTGCCCGCACGTTTGCGTCTCTTCCTGTTTGATTTACCTACTTTTCAGTTGCTTTCTATGTAACACGAAAAGAGAAGGATTTATGTTAATATTTAAATACATTATAACTTGTTAGCATAAATAAGTTTTAAAATATTTCGGGAAATAATAATATTTGCTATAAGTAATCATATAACAAATTTCGTTCTTCAATCTTTTCCTTTTCAGAGTGCTCCCTACGCTTACATGAGATCATAAATTTTGTGTGGGCTAATTACCAAAATATAATTCCTAAATTGATTTACGACGTAAAAGTGGGTGGATAATACCATTAAAAATCCTACGTGTTCTTCGAAGCCATTGAGTGACTTTGCTTAAAGTCATTCTGAACGTAGATAAAGAATTTTACCGCCCCAGCTTCAATTCGGAGAAGTTTAATAAAATTTATTAAATGGGGGAGAAAGGTAACTTTCCTAATATTTTAGAACAATGAGGAAAAAAATTCAAAGTTTACGACCTTTGATTGAAATAATATTGGGGGAATGGTCAATAAATCAAAAGGAAGCGTGATAATATTAATCTCTTGCAAGCATGGATTTAAATCAATGTTCCAATGATTTATTTAAGACGACCCGAGTAGGGATGGCAATTCTTTCCAAAAACGATCGATTTTTAAATCGATTCGAATCGTAAGCTAATGAATCAATTCACTAAAAATCGATTCCCATAGGATCGATCTTTTTTTTAAGCTTGTGTCTGTCAAGAAAAAACGCCAATATCTAACTTGCCTACCAAAAAAAAAGGACAATATCTAACTTGACGATCAAAAAAAAAAGGACAATATCTAAACTGACGCGGAGAAAAAATTCGAATGTCGATTTTTAAGGGTGATATATCGATTCACTGAATCGATTCAGCGCTACAGATCGATTTAAAAAATCGATCATTTTGACTCCAAAGATCGATTCTTCGATTAATCGATCTCAGATCGACATCCCTATTATTAGGTTTTCGAGGTCTTGGTATTTTTAAGAAATAACAAAAACAACTAGTTATCTCAAAGTCAAACATTTTCTGAATTGTTATTTGGAACAATTGTGACCAATTTAATTAATAATTGGAAGTCTTCATACCATTTGACCGATAGCGGGAGCAAATTTTTCGATTCACGTTCATAATTATACAAATTGTTCAAAGCAGAGTTAGGCAGAATACAACTCGAATTAATTCGATTTGCCTGAATCGACTTTACTATGGTTATGATTCCATAGTATCTTTCGTATATTTTAGTTTCTCCCTAGATAATGTTTCTTTTTTCACACGAATATTGCATCTTAACTTTCCCACTGACACACTTGTATTTATAGCATACATAGCTTAAAACAACCGTTCGCTGGACATTTGCACACATGTGTGCTATGGATACTATATGAAACAAAATCAAATGTATATAATAAAATGTATACATTATTTCTTGAAAGTGTCTTAGACCAAAATGAAGATAGATAAACTATACATGATTTTGGTTTTACATTAATATTTTATATCATTTGAAATTAAATGTTGTCAACATCGTATTCGCATATGGAAAAGTAAGTATATTGTTGTAAAGAAAGAGGATTTAAAGACATAACGAGTTACAGGGTTGTAAACTGTCTGTAGTATACAAAAATAGGAAAAAATTCCAGGGACAATCGTTCAGTATTGATGAACCAGATGATAGTCTTAAATGGTGTCCAACGGAAGCTTTGGTTTTAGCGTGTATTTTCCATACACGCTATATAATTGAAAATATAATTTTATGATTCAAATATATCTAAAAAGTGTATTATTTTGTCGCAACTTTATAATATACAACCAACATAAAACTTTAATTGAAAAGCTTATCAAATCGTTATATTTTCGTTGTCAACTTTACTTAATCTGAACTTTGACCACGCTGAAATTCAGTAATCCAGATCATTCTTATATCAATGTAGGACCTGAGAAAAATGAAACAAAACCTTGATGCCTACACTTTATTGAATAAATTACAAAATTGCAATCAAAGGCAGTACATTTGCATATAATTTAATTTATTCTTGAATTCCTAAATAAAACCTTACAAAACAGTGCAACACTGGGCTTTAACACTAGGCTAGCAAAACATTTTGAAAAGCCTACTTTGGAATGGATAACCAGAGCCTACTCAATATTACAAGCGATTCTATTATAATCACAGATGAAGCCGCGCAATCCCAGACTTTGATGAATCTGGAATTTCCTTGTCCCGTAGGCATAAATCATTAAACATTTTTATCTATCTATATTTCAAAAACATTTTAATGCATCACACGACATCCGCCCTGTAGTTCTGCAGAAAATTTAATATATATTAACGATAAACGTCATAGGAAAAAGTTCCCGATAAAAGGCCTTTTTCCTACGACGCGGATTAATAGCTGTGGTCCGCATTCGCATCTTAAGGCACACGTTAAACTTGCGATGAGCATGTTCTCGGGACTGGTTTGAAACTGGACAACCGTTCTACTCGCAAGTTTTCCAAACGTACACGGGACATAGATTAATTCATGTGGCATGTGGATAAGATCCGCATACGATCATAAACACGCGTGTCAAGAGAATTACCCTCTTACCATCCAGTTTTTTTTTATCACACAGTATCTATACATTGTATACTGTAAAACCACAGGGTGGAACCTCGAAATGAAAAAAACGCAACATTCGTATTCATATTGGGATCTCACGACAAATATTGCCGTGTGTATAATACTACTATTATTACCTGATATAATTTGCTTTTGCCTGTATTGTACATGTATTGTCTTAGATCATTAAACAGATGAATGCAAGACTTTGTGAACAAATTCTTCAAGTCCATATAAAGCTAGCAATCTGCCCAAGATATGAGGTATCCGGGACATTCTCGATCTAAGGCACTTGTTATTCATGCAACTATTTTGATCATAGATTTGCAATCATCAATTGTATCATAATTCATATAAATTGTTCATTGTTCAGTGTTGTTGAACAAACACTACTAACTATGAAAGAGATAGTGCGAACATGACTTTATAGCTTGATATAACCAATTATCGGCACATCAAATAATTGTTACGGGTATTGCCTAATATAGACATACATTTACAAATCTGATTTGCCCAGATAGGTAAAAGGCCGCATTTAACAGTTTTTAAAATGTAAATTATATAAAGATTCAGGAAACGCATAGCGCATCAAATAATGTGTATTGTTTTTCTATCTCACTCTGTTGAACTTTAACACAGTTATTATCAGATAACTTACTATTCGATAAATCTATCATTTGAATATATTTTTTCTGTAAAACGGAGTTTTTTATATATTTTTCTTTAATTTTATATGTTCTATTACATCTCGATAAACAAGGAATTGAAAAATAATGATGCTGGCTGACATTTTTTATTTTCAATGTAATTTTACTTCATTTAAGGACTGCGAATGATTTCCCGTTGCATTCAATGAAGGATTTTTTCTCATTCATGAATCTTATTTTTTCGTTTTCATTTCATACAAGCGCCTTTCCAACTATCGGTGGGAATGTTACGGGCCCACCTAACGATCGAAATTGTTGCATTAATAAACAATGAGTAGATCGAGATACACTCTGGCATGTTGGCTGCACTGTTAATACGTGAGCTGTAAGCGTCCATCCCAACACGAATTTCAGCCTATTAGCTAAGTGGAGTGTCTAGTGAATGGCAATAAGGCCAGATTCGAGGAGTTTCTGTATCTTGGCGGCGATCGCAGGGTTCTTCAGGTGGTCTTGCAAGGCCTGCGGGTCTGCCTGCATTTGTTCCAGGATGCAACGCATGGCGGGGTCGCGGAGGATCGACTGCACCTCCGGATCGGCCATCGCGCGTTTACGTACCTAAAAAGATATCATTTAGTTTTAAAGCGAAATTGCTATCATACGACTATTTTTTTTTTTGTTGCGACAAATATCGCATGTCGCGAAAAGCGAAACGCGCTTGACAGATCCAACATGGCTTATTGGCAATAGCCAATAAAATTTAAATAAACAAATATAAACGCTAATAAGCGTTTATGTGTTTATTTAAATTTTAATTTAATAATAAAAATATCAAACCATTTTTAGGAAAAAAAATGTTTCACTTGCATGATTGTCTGCAATATCATAAAACCACAATTTTTTTAACGAGATTAAGTAGCGATTATGCAATCTACCTGTTGGTAAATGATCACTGCAGCACGTTGACACCTATAGGCAACAGGACAGTGCTTCAATCTGAAGTGAATCACATATGCTGATATGAGATTGTCCTTCCACCGAAACGTAACTAGTTCACAGTAGACCTGGCGATGGTACCTCCCTGATCGAAACATACTCAGTTATGTAATACTTCTGATACAAAGTTAAACTATACATACCTCCTCAGGGTTGGAATGAAGCTGTGTAGAGCAGGCACGGTAGCCCTCGAGTGCTTCCGCATTGCTTGGATCCAACTCCAGTGCCTTCTGGTAAGCGCTGAGGGCTTTGGATTGCTGTTGCATGCCCTAGGAGACAAGGAAAACATGAAGAGCAATAGATACATTGATGGCCTGTCGCTCATAATTAAACTAGCTTAACCCAGCCAGGCAGAAATCTAAATCAATTTTCCAAACTTTAGTATGCCGACTTATTTTCATTGCGGCATAGTTTCTTTACATCAGCATTCAACATGTCGAATGTTAAAGCAAACAAGGCATAGCATAATAATAATAATCTTTCATGGAACTTCTTTTGTGGAATAATAAAATCACTTTTCAAAGTACTAATACATTTGTGACCAATCTTCAGATGGACAACAATGATAACTGACATTTTTTTATAACACAAAAGTAGCATATGGGCATGCAGCATAGCATACGTGCATCCAAACATTCCCTTACCACACAGAATCATTTACTCATAAGTCAATTTCTTGCCTGATAATATTAAACAAATATCCATAACTAAAATCATAGCGCAGAACTAAATTCAGCGCACAAATAAATTTAAATTTTTTGACCACAATTTCACATGTATAAAGTTTAAAAGCTTACTTGAAGAATCTTGCCCTTCCTGATCCAGCCCTTGATGAACTTAGGGTCGAGCTGGCAACACTTGTCGCAGTCCTTTAGCCCCAGATCAAAAGCAGCGAGCTTGGTGTAGCACGCGGCACGGTTCGAATACAACTTTGGGTCGTCCGGGTTGCGTTTTATCGCTTCCGTGTAGTGCTTCATTGCTGTGCTGTAATCTCCTGTAATGGGTAAGAATATTAAGAACCAACAAAGTGCGAGTGGGGCTGGCGCACGACTGGTTCCGTACTATTATCTATAAAAAAAGCCAAATAAATCACGTCAGTTGTATGGGAGCCCCCCTTAAATATATATTTAACTCTGTTTTTAGTATTTGTTGTAGCGGCGCCAGAAATTCATCATCTGCAAAAATTCAACTGTCTCACTATCAGTTAATGAGATACAGCCCCGTGACAGACAATCGGACAGACGAAAAGCGGAATCTTAGTAATACGGTTCAGTTTTTACCCTTTGGCTAAGAAACCAGGATTAAAATTTTTGATAAAAATATTATAAAAAAATATCATAAATAAAAATAAATATTTATACTTCAAGTGACAATTCATATATACGAAGTGGGATATATGACCTATTTGAGTGGTTTGTTGAAAACAAGCAACTTGAAATCGGTGACAGAAAGGGTAGAGCCCTTTGGGAGTGGGAGTTTTCATTGACCAATCCGTCTCTGATATTTTGAATAGTTTTGAAAAGTGGTAATACTGAATTTGGATCGTATCCGAAAACATCACGCTTTCTTAGTATTTTATCAAATAGTTATAAATTAGTATAATTACGTAACAATATAAAAAAATCTCAATTACTCGATAAAAATCAGATTTTTCATAAACTTTTTAATCTATATCTTATCACAAAACGTATATTTCATAGTTCAGCAATTTCAAACAATCTATTACAGTAAGTAGTAAGATTTGTAAATCAATGAATAATAACAAGTTCAGTGACATTAGCGATAAGTTTACATACCTACCTGTATTAACAATGAGTCAATTAACATTGTAACTAGCCAGTACCTAAAATATTTGTCTATATAATCCAAATAATACTATTTATTTGCAATGAATCGCCATAATGTACATTTTTATTATGTTTCCTCCACGTATTGTTGCTATGGTACATATATCATTGTTTTCCTATTATAATACAGATTTGACGAATGCATGTTTTATCTCGATACGTGCAATGGAATGCAATTGAAATTCGCTAATATGTTAAGGTAAATTCTCCATATACTAGAAAAATTAAATGTAAATTACTAGCTGTGCGCCATAGTTCTTTTTTTTATTTTTTTCAATTCGAACCAGTAGTTATTGACACTAGCACATTCAACTAAAGAGACAAACTCTTCAGCTTTATAATATTAAGTATAGATTTTTCAATTGTCCATATCTGTCCTTGTAGCACACAATTAAGAGAATTACAAAACCATGGAATTCATCTACGTCTGTTCAAACAACAGATTCTTAATTAAAAATACAGAACATAGGAAATCATAATCTCCCATAATTTTGTACATCTATATTTTTTTTGTGACAAGAAGTACAAAAATAATATCACAAAGAACTCACCCTTCTTGAAGTAATCATTTCCCAATTCCTTCTCCATCTCAGCCTTTACAGGATCAATGTAGGCTTTCTTCTCTTCCTCAACTATCTTCTTCTCCACTTCGCTGAGCAGAGTCTTGATCTCCGGCGTGCGGTGCTCTGACATGGACTTCTCGAAGTATGTCTTCGCCAACTTCCACTGCTCCATCTTTTTGTATGCATTACCTGATCAAATAAAACATTAATATTAAGGAATCGATTTCATATTTCATTATAATACATATGAAATAATTAATTTAATGATTCACAGTCAGATTTATTTTGAATTCGATTTATTTTAACATTAAGATATATTTGAATGATTTGAATATTAAGAATTCAAAAAAAATACATTTTGAGATGTTGGTAACTGCTTTTACTGTTTAATATCTTCCCATTATCTGGGATTAAAGACTTCGGTCAATCCAGGTAAGACAGTCAATATTTTAAAAATTGCACATTTAAATAAGGAAACAATTTTCTGTCTCTATTACTAGATCAAAACCGGATTTAAAGGCTAAGTGTTTTTGCAAGTATTACACCCCCTTTAGTTAACAGGTTGTAAACTATTGCTGTCCACAACTGGGCATGGGTCTTATAAATGAGAGATTCAGGCCACAGGTCCATTGTGCTAGCCAATTGCTAGTTGATAGGATTCACACATCTTTGAAAAGTTATTTTTAAAGATCTCTCAGATGATGTAGTAGAGTAGGTATAGTGGGATGTAACTGAAACATACACACACAACTCAAAAAACAGAGGTGATTTTCTGGAATTTTAACCTCGGATCCTACATACTGCTGAATTAATAATAAATAATAATTAACTAATATTACCATAGTCTTATGTGAAAGATGACCACAAACATGGGACTATATTAATATTGTTACGTGGCGATGGTGAGATGCTCTAATATGGTAAGGTGTGGTGACGAGGGAGTTGAGGCGAGGTGAGGTGAGGTGAGGAGAGGAGAGATGAGATAAGAGGAGAGAAGAGGTGTGGTGATTGTCTATGGACAGAGCCATTATAATTTTAAAAGAAGAATAAGAAAAAATATAATTAAAATAAATTATTGCTAAGAGAGTAGTTTTCTGGTGTCTCATTTTATAGCATTATAATATATTTTTAATATAT
>DWNE01009768.1:0-10717 GCA_018249875.1 Cecropterus toxeus
GTGCAATATTTTATAGATGTGACATTTTGCTTGATAGCCCACATGTAATACGATTTCATTATTAAGTGTGACATGTGGTTTGCTGTTTAATATTATGTTGAGTTTAAAGTGATTTTATTAAAAGTGTCAATTTTCATTAAAATTGTAAGTCACTTCCTTTCAAAAACGAGAAATCTGACTACGTTCTTTAGTCACATACTGGAAATTCATCGACGGCAGTTTTATAATAGTCTACCCATTTTAATATGTTTCGGGTACTCACGATATTTGGTTTTTGAATTTCTTTTTGCCGATATTTCGACTTAGTTTCATGGATAGTGGTCACGGCGAAAAAGGTTCTTCCGTAACATGTTAAAATGTATCAATGCCGCGATAATATCTGCTTAAAATCATGAAAGTCTACCCATTATCATTTGCGTTATCAAGATGCTTGTTCCCGCGACTCCTGTTTTGGTCACGTTTATCGCGGTAATGTATCCTATGTATTACTCCAGGTCATACACTGTAACTGTGCCAAATTTCAGCGAAATCCGAATAGTAGTTTTTGCATGAAAGTGTTACAAACACGTATATCGACAGGTTATAGAACCAGTGTAGTTCGACCGGGGAAGTACCACCGCCACACCTATTTCTAGCGTGAAGCATTTTTTGCGTTTCGGTGGAAGGGTGTGGTTGCCGGCTCACTTTTATTTGAGGCGACCATCTCAGTCCTCGGGATTAGCAACGCATTTGTGGTGGACTTCAGATAGAACCCCTGTTCTTTATGAAGTTGCTTACAAATGTCCATGCGCGGCAGTAACCACTTACCATCAGGTGGGCTGCTTGCTCGTTTGGTACTTCATATTTAAAAAAAAAGTATACATCCTCACAAAATGTAACCTTCATAATATTACTGAGAAATATAAAGCTGTTTAGACAACAGACTAGGCCAAATTAATAGACTTACATACTCGTACATGTACTGAAAAAACATACCTAACCCTCCTATTGCTATCGGGTAATACAAGACACATCTTCCTATTGGCTATAGGCTATAGGATAAACCTATTCTTGTAGTTGACGACCCGCGTGGCCGAGCGGTTACCATACCGATCTAACGCGCAGTGGGTCCCGGGTTTGATCCCCGGCCAGACAGGCATCTGAATGATGAGATTCAATTTCTGTTCTGGGTCTGGGTGTTTGTCTATTCGTCTTTGTGTCCATGGCACCTGCGACACAGGAGAAAATCCTAGTGTGGGGTTATGAGGGTCGTAATTGATAGATTAAATAAAATTTATCTTGTAAGATTTATCAAGTCACAGTCGTTGAAGACAGTGGCATGAACAATAATAGCATTTAGTAAATTATATCATATTTCAAAGTATCTCATTATAAAATATAGATTTGTTTCAACGGAAATGTATACTATTTATCTGACGCACGACTAGACGATATTTGGTTTAGTATTCCTATTAGCAAAAAAATAATAGGACAATAAATCTTATAGCATAGAATTCGCAGCCATTAGCGAGCCAACGATAAGTTTTTTCAAACCATAAATGCTACTTTATAACTCCATAGCCGAACTACATACATCTGTGAGGCTCAAATGGGTTTATATAGAGATAGAGCGTCGCGAGTTTATGATGATAAACATAATGTGTATTTTTTTTGTTTACGATATGTAATGTTAATTTTAATAAAATAAAGAATATGAAATTGTGCTATTTAGAATTTTGTAGTCATTTTTAAACATTTAATTTAGCGGTATGACTAAGAATCAATTTATAGATTGTACTATTTAATTTTACATCAATGGAATAGATTTTAACTAAATCTGCACTCAAATATGATAAAGGAGACGTATTTATATTAAACACATAAGTTTGAATTTTTCCCGAAAGATTTTTCTGTAATATAAATATAAGAAAAGCGACACGTGCTTAACCTCGTGGAGAAACTCTTATAATATAAAACATCTCATTTAATCTCGTCCGATAATATCGTCAATTAACTTCTAACAATATGGCTATTTACGGACGGAACGAGTTTTAAGATTCATCTGTACCTGCTAATAATAAACATACCTGAGGTGTTTGAATTATATTAAAACATTGGCTTTTATTTTTCCCATCATAAGTGATTCGGTTGCTACACGTAAATTAATTTTATTAGATAAATTCTGTATTTCAAAACAAGTTTTATGACTAAAACCTACTTTTTTGGTTTCGTATTTTATGAATAAAAATATACAAGCTTCTTAATAAAACTTTTATCTATATTTACTTCTAACCTAACAAAACAAACTTGGATAATAATCCTATTTTGCACAAAGATTTAATTAAAATTAAAGCTTAATTAAAATAATAATAAATTTAATTTATTTTGCTAAGAGATAAGTGATAATGGCATTATTCAGATTAACACACATTCGCTTTGCCCTCTTTTATTTCCGACGACTCGATGAAAGCCATTTTACTTATTTAATTAAAAAAAATCGTATACGATGATAATAAATGGTTTATTATTGCATATTAAGTATATAATTTTTATGCGTACCAGTAAACTAGAATGGAATAGATCGATAGTTAACAGATATTGTAAACATCTTGGATTTTGGCATTAATATCGAGAATTGCACAGAAATGGACGCGGGTGAAGTAGCGCGGGAAGTACGTTCAAAAATAAATTATTGTTCATCGTTTCGATACGCTTGACTGACTGTTCTCTTTTTACATACAATGAAGATAGTCGTGGATCAATCGCCACGCCCTCGCTCAATTCATCTAATTGCCTAATTATTTTTATTACCCGTTAGTTCCGTGCTCGCCTCTCGACCCATTTTCCAATTAATTCGACAAGAAAAATACGTAGCTTTCCTACTGGGCACAATACTCGTTAACCTTAGTTAATCTCACGATCTTGGACGCTTCATAATTATAATTATACAAAGAATATCTTAATTCCCTTCTTGTCAATAAAGCACATTCTTCATTTGGCGTACCAGTATCATACTTCAAAGAAATATTTCAAATGATCCGGACCGTTAATGAGGGAGTTCTACCTTAGAACAATCCAATGTTGTGGTTCGGCAATCTCGGCATCTTTGTTCTCGATACAAAATACTTTCTGGAATTCTAATGAGGGTCACTCGGGCCCTTGTTTTGATGTGTAGACCTTGAACGGAGGGCCCGACATTGTCTTTTCTAAATTTTGCCCGCCGGCAATTCATTTACATTAACAAAATAACAACTCTATATGAATTGCGGTATAGCTTCCGGGCATTGTGCGCAGTAAGAATGTATTATGTAAATCTTGTGGATGTTGACGTGAAACTGTAGGTTTCCGTGAATTTTGCATTTAGGCTCGCCTAGTGCATGATTGTATAACGCAGAAAAAAGTCTAGGAGTCTTGTATTTTTTGTTACTAAAAGTGATATTTTTAGATGTGGATATTTTGAACAAAAACTAAGCCAAAGCCAATATTTCATACAATGTATGTTTATGAGAGCCATTAGATTCATGAATGTACATAAGCTAGTGTTTATCGCGCATGCGTCATATCTGCTAAAAATAAACAATGCAAATTGACTTGTGCTATCATAAAATAGGCACTAACTGAGGTATTCGCATTCTAAGGAGCCCGTAGCGAGGCTTTTATGGTAAAAATCGTGAACAAAACAACCGTGCCGGTGTTAGGTAATCGAATTTAGTGGGGCCCATTGTGCGGCCGAGGCCAAGGTCTACAATGTTTACAACGCGCTTCTACGCTGCATTCTAAAGCTCTGCGCTTAGTTCCTGCCTGATAAGATCGCGAATATCGTTTATAATGCACGTTTACACTGCAAAATATTTGAAACGAAAAGCATGACTTTAAAATTAAAATTAAGTTCCGTGTAACTAATGTTAGATGTCAAAAACGGAAGGTCTAACTAGAAATCAAGTCAATGTTTCGAAACTGATTTAAGATCTAGCAAAATACTACCTAATCGTAATTCAAAATGCATGCGCGATTGCCCAACAGCCTCCATTCGCGATATCTGTCTATCACTGCAAAAAGTGTGATATGGAAAAGCTGACAAAGATTAATGATTCGATTTAGGTATCGCTGTTGACCTTGCTTGCGAATTCATGCTATCAATTGTTTTCAAACAATGTAAACGCATTACGTTTCTGTGTATGGTGGTAAACTGCGATACTATCTCGTTCACATTTACATTTTACTGCTTTTGTGATACGTACGTTAATATGGGTGCCGATTATATAAATTTTAATCAAAGTGTTGTTTTTTAATTTTATCGCGGTGTTCGGATAATTATGCAACGTTTACGGCGGACAAATAACGCCTACATTCCCCGAGATTAATGCGTTATTTAAAGTAAGCAATTGATGTTTGTGTTGAGTACCCACCTTACTATGAGCTCGCAGACGGCACACGATAATTCAATACGTGTATTGACACTTTAGATGACGAGGCCTCGGCTACATCCGTAGGTACCCTCTACCTACTAATTATGTAGGCGCGGGTCATCGTAGGAAATTTCGAGGCACGTTCTCGTATGTGTATGTATTTATACGGCGCCACAAAGGCACCTTGACGCCAGTTTTATACATTTTGTTTTCTGCACGAGTCTCCTTTGTGTCACACTTTATGCGTTAATTTGATCTCTATTATGTCAGCGCAAGGTCTTTGTTTTGGTAAAAAAGAACACGTGGAACTTGTGGAATGTTTGATCGCGAAACACGATCACGGTAAAAAATTCGTACGTTATGAAATTTTCCGTGAATGGCAAATAAACAATTATTTGCGATTATATTTTTTAAACGAATCGATTATCCGAAGATAATAACTACGGTAGGTACTTGCAACTCAGGTGTGGCCAAAATTATCGAGATTACTCTACTTGTTACTTAACTTGTATAAATAAATAAATAACTAAACGTGCACCACGCTCCCACTCGCGTTTGAAAATATTTATATAAATAAAATTTAAATAGTGATAACTTTTGACAGAGTAAGTGTTTCTTTTATAAGTTCTGTAGTTTTGGTATGATACAATTTCAAATACAGACAGTTATGTAAAAAACAAATTGTTAAAAAAAATATATATACACAAACAAAAAAGACAAACCCGCTGAGTTTCTTGCCGGATCTTCTCAGTTGTGGTCGTGTTCCGACCCGGTGGTAGTGTAAGAAAAAAAAATGTAATTGACAATTTGTAAGTGCCCCTATGCAAAGTAAAGACGCATTAAAATTAAAAATTTTTTCATTTCATTTCACAGACAGAAGTTATAAAAATACTGAATTTTTTTGTTATCACTTTTTAGCCGTTCAGACTATGTTTGAAAACATCGTTGTTTTGCATAAATAAGCGTGCAATTAAAAATTAATGAATTTCAATTTAAAGATTTATCCTTATTATTGTTATATAGTTGAAAACTTGGTACTCTAACACCACTGTGGTTAATGATCCTTTAAATATTATTATTTTAACTTTATTCATTGAAAAGATAAAAACATTATTAAATATTTACCTAACTCCTCTTAAATTGGCGATTTTGAATTGTGTTATTACTTTCTAACAGCAATATATGGGTTCGTTACGTTACGTCATTCTACGTTAAGAAGGCATCTGATGTTAGGAAAGGCGACGCGACAGAAAAATGTAAAATAATATTATTTTCCAAGACAGTTCTGTGGAATAAGATATTTTGTATGCAAATTTAAGACGGCCAGTAAGCTAATCTCCTTTTTCGAGTTTTTTAAGAGACCAGGCGAAATACCCTATACAGGGCAGAGACGTGGGGGCTAGAGGGCAGGATATCTTACTTTTTAGATAGTATTGTCATATTTAGAAGACCCACATTGTTTGGCACTGATGGAAATCAATATTACTGTGCTTTATATAAATAAAAGTATAAATATGTAATCGCTTTAATTTTTGTTGTGTATATGTATAATCTAAGTTGGGAGTATCATATAAAATCACGATTTAATCTCGTTGGTATTCGAGGCTAGCCCGTACGGGTCGGCCGACGTAGGTCGGTCTGAATGAGAAAGTCGGGAACCGGTTCCCATGCAACTCCCACTAACGTCTACTTTCAAATCACAATAGACTCGGCTTATCTCCACTAAACTGAACGGACGGCTTCTGTTCGATTTTAAATTTAATAAATGTTTGGAGAGATAACTTAGAACAGCTCATCGTAAATTGCTTCTAGTAAAATGTACTATCTATCTATCTATCCATTTATCTGTCTATCCATTTTTCTATCTATCCATTTGTCTATCTATTCGTTTATCTATCTGAGTTTTGTTGCATAATATGATAAAATTGCCATTAAAAGTTTTTTGTAATATTCATAAAAAAAAATTTTTTTTCAACTTCAGTTTAGACATTAGAATATATATTAACCTCCCAAATTACATATAATATATTAATCGCACAAACACTAGTTTTCAACCCACATCGACTCAATCAAAATTGCATTAAGACAATGCATATACTTGTAATTACTTCCTTAACATGTTGATAACCTCCAAAATACTTGAAGGTAAAATCGGACGTCTTCCGGCGGCAAGGCAAATAACTTAGTCAAATTTAATATGTAGGTTCATTAATCAAACATTTAAACAAACAGATGGACCGCAAGATTAAGAGACCGGCTCTGATAGCCGAGTAAACAAAATAAAAGATAAATTGTCATCGTGCCCACAAGCATTACAGATTAGGAGATACCGATATTTACACGATTAGATACGAAATATCCACTGAAATAACAATTACAAACGTATTATTCGTTTTTGCATTACCAATTTTGTTTTCACAGCTTGGCAAAACGAAAATACCAAATGTCTTTATTGACTGGGTGACCTCGCAGACGGCATATGTTTGTTAAACACAAACGTTAACACAACGTTGTTTTTGAAGAGGAACAGTGTCGTCGGAGGTGCATCGGCTGCAATAGCTTTTAGTGGTTTGGTAATAGTCGGTGCAAACCAATCCAAATGTGTGCTATCGTTTACCGCGCCCTTTGTCAGTTCCCGAGTCCTAAGCAAACATTGGCTGCGTACGCGCAGAGCTCGGAATCATTCGGTCGAATGCGCACGAAGACGCGCCTGCTCTTTGATATAAAATGGATTCGTTGTTATTTTTATTCACCAGTCAAGGCCAAGAGCGCTGCTGCATTCACTATGTATCGATATACGAAATGTGTCTCGTAAACAAGGTTGTTATTATATTGTTGTTGAATGCGTCACTTCTTTTTAAGTCATGCAGCCACGGGCTTAAATGTCGCACAACAACTAAAGTTAAAATATTGTTTTTGCATAAAGTTTTGTTGTAAGATACTCAATCTTTATTTTCGAGATTAGCTCGGTGCTTTGTTACTATTTTTTTTCTGACAATATAATTATTAAACTCAATAATTCTATAAAACTATATTTGTACGACAAACGCTGCTAAGCTACTAATATGATCTTGTTTGCGTATCTATTATTATGAGGCTACAGATAACATACAAATGACAGTACTTTTTTAGATTGGACTAAGTCACCATTTAATATAAAATGCTTTGAAAAAAAACGACAAAATATGAGCCAAATTACTCGAATCATGTCAAGTACATGCTTAATGTCCAGGAAGCCGCGCTATAAGAACCGGATTAGACAAACAATATGTGACTCCATTTGGCTCACCTTGCAATTTTAGATGGCTTATCTTGTTTAGGTTTTGTATGTCGCCATAACAAACATTACGTTCTCAGTGTAGTATTACATGCAAACGTAATTGGGGCAAGTTTGTTGTGTATTTTCGTTGATTACATAAAAGGCATTGTACGCCCAAGGTTACCCATATTAATTCGGGCTCACTTCCGTTGCCTCGAAAGAACTAGGTACTTACCTTAAACATCGTGCATGCCCAATTATTTGAAACTGGTCCTTCGCTCACGAATAAAAGATTTGTTATTGTAATCAAGAGCAATATTATTTATTTTAAATATAATCCGAATAATACGACTGATGAAATATGCGGTACAGAATAGTTAAAATATAAAATAAAAAAAATAAATGTCTTAGTTGTTAAAATAAGTATTATAGATTCATTTAAAAAAATATTATACTCCTGGCTTATTATATTAAAAGATATATTCATGTGCCTATTATGGACTTCTGCACTGGTTCGGGATCTTTACAACTACGAAATGACCTAGATCATCGTAATGTTTTGATGCAAAGTTTTTTGATAAAGTTGTGAAGACCTGGTTACGGTCCAATTGTTGTCTGATATCTTCAAATCTGTAAAACCGGACAAAATTTAAAAATTATCCAATGATAATTTGTGTGACCGATAGATGAAGGTGACTTCCAAAGCATGGAAACAGCAGGAAATAGCTACCAGCGGTCAACCATTCTATTCTTGACCGACATTGCTTAACTTTGCATATCCATTACTCATACCGCGAAGTTATGCGCGCTTCATCACCTACCACATAATTTTGCGTAACATACAATGTGGTTTTGATAAAACGACATAATTGTATAAAAATAAAATTCGCGTTGAAGATCATAAAATGTTCGCGTCAACAATATAATCGGCGGTTTTTTATCTCCACGTGAATGTAAACACAATGCTATGTTGACACGCCCGGCGATACGAGACCCGGTATCTAATTCGGTTGGCCTTGGCAATGAAAAAACAAGTTTTTGCGCGCAACCTTGGGACTTTATTTTGCTTTTTGCTCGGCGCCAACTGCACCTCTCGAGATGCCATTTGATGTAAGTGGCGTAACTTTTCCAAGAAAATTAAGCTTTTCAATGTGAATAACTGTTACTCTTTGTTGGATTAAGATTTTTGTATGAAAATAACTTATCACATTTATGGCGCAATACTGTCTTATACTAGGTATAAAATATTATATTAATGATGTTAACAACTCTATATAGATATCAAATATATATAGAGTTGTTTAGATTTATTTTTACTTTTTAATTCATTATAAAACATAGTACGAAATACGTAGGTATTAATTATTCGAATCGCTTAAGGAGTTACATTACAATCATGATAAATGAATAGCAAATATTATGTGGCTGGCATATCTCAGATAAGTTGATACGTAATAGATTTGAGTCATTATAATTTTATCTATATATGGTATAAACATTTATGTAATAATATATTTGCTCTGTAATACAGTTATGCAAATGTACCAAATACAAGGTCAAATTTGTAAAGATGTTTATAATAATGTCTGAATTAAATTGTTACCTGTATATTTTATATTAAAAATGTAAAAAAACGAAAGCTATGAATATGAGTAATGAGGTGGGGCTCAAAATACACGAATGACTCAAATATTTTTGAACTCGTATTACAATTTAAGCAAACCATTTTTCAAAGGTGTACTCATTTTTTACGTGTCTTATTAAGATTTGTAATATACGAAAAACACTTTAAAAGTGCAGTAAGAGTAAAAAATATTATGAAAAGAGCATTTGTGAGTTATGCGTGAGGCGTTTTCTATTTATTTTTTGTTTACAAGCCGTTCATTTTACCGACAAGTCTACAAGCATCAATTTAAATAAGTTTAAATGAAAGATTGTTTTGTTCGCTTTATCATCCATTACCAATTCAAATGTGGTTAATACTATAACCTGTTGTGGGCACGGCGTTAGTAAAATTAATTTAATGTTATTCAGTGGTATTCGCAGTTATAATTTGAATAAAAAATGTTGATAGGAATTGTTTATACAAATAATTGATCGTGTTAGGGTTGTTAATTAAAGGAACTAAAAATGTAATTATATGGAACAAAATGCGCACTTGTAGATACAAGTGCACATTTTAATATGCGTATAGGTTTAAATAAGGGATACCAACGTTTTGTTAATGAAATATAGTATTTTTCGAAATAAGCTATAAAAATGTAGTACACTTATAAACATAGAATTTTGTGTACAAAACATAGCATATAGACAAAAATACAATTATTTTAATAAATCTATACTTCTTATATTTTTTAAACTGACATACTTGTTTTAATTTTAATTAATGTAAACAAACACGCATTCGTAAGATTTGAATTTGGAACTGATGATTATTTTAATTAGATTTCGGTGTTGAAAATATAGTATTTTTGCGTTTTCTGTTCAAAAGAATATTGATGTAGTATACAGACCTGAAATATAGTAAGATAGTATATATTATAGTACAGATGGCAACCCTAGTTTGAATTAAAGTATTATTACAATAATACGATAAAATAATCTACATTTTTGCCTAAAAGGTGCCCCTTTTAGAATACTATCACTAAATAATACAGACATGGAAAATTTAAACCGGCTGTCTATTGCCGGTATTTTTTTAATGTGGAAGTAGAACATGCTTCTGGTGATAGTGGCCACTGCCGCCCATCTAAGTCTGTAATCAACCTCACATAAGTCCCTAGAGACTTACGATAGGCTACCCGTAAGTATGTCTCTCTTGATACGAGTGAGTTTTGAGAGCAGTGATAGCCTAATGGTCTCTTAATCGAGGGTCCGTGATTCGAATTCCAGGCACGCACCACTTATTTTTCTAAATATGTGCGTTTAAAATTTAATTATCACTGCTTTACAGTGAAGGAAAACATCGTAAGGAAACCTGCAGATCTGAGAGTTCTCTAAAAAAAGAGTTCTCAAAGGTGTGTGAAGTCTACCAATTCGCACTTGGCCAGCGTGGCGGACTATGGCCTAA
>DWNE01009769.1:0-10716 GCA_018249875.1 Cecropterus toxeus
TATGCATTTGGTAAAAAAATGTTATTTTGATATTACAAACAGACACTTCAATTTTATTTATATGTATAGATTAAAAGTTTTGTATAGAATAGCTTAAGTACATCTATTTAGGAAAGTAATGCAGTTTATTTCATTATTGGAAATAGTTAAGAAAGTGTAAACACGCTACCAAAACAAATAAGCGACGCCATTCCGCGAGGAACAACAAAACAAAATGGCGTCACGTTCCGCCCTGCCGATAAAGTTTCCGCTTTTGACGTGTTGTATTTTTATCTCGCGAACGTACACGGTACAACGGGCGTATTAAACGACTTGAGAAAATAAGTGAAATAGCATTCAACTGACTTTTAAAGCTATTAGCTTGTTTATTTGTTTAAAACTAACACCCATTACCGATGCAAACGCCGGATTAATTAGGCATTCTATATAAGTCACGTCACAGGTATAATAAAACCATGACGACGGTATAAATTAGACGTAAAAATGGATAACATAATATAACACATATAATAATACATTTGTACACATTCATATTATTGCATACTAATTTTGAAAACATAATAAATTCTTTCTTGTGTTACAAGATAAAGTTTCACAGACATGCGATAGGTAAGTGTTCTCGGCTTCTGGTTTATATAGTTTATAGATTTTGTTAAAGGTCTGGGTGTTTGTCCGCTCTTGTGTATGACATTTACGTATCGATAAATATAAATAAAATAGTACACATAAATAACAAATAGGCATGCAATTAGCAATAATAAAACAATGTTCAAAAACATCACAAACGTAGAATCAAATGAATAGACTTCAAAAAATGCGAAATTCGCTCGTCCACGGTCTAATGATGATAAGGCATTTAATTTATTTGACGGCCGCTTCAATCCCGCCTCTTTGTACTGTAAACGCTATTTCCTTAACTTCAAATAAGAAGCCCCATTTCGTAACAATGAACAGTACTTTCTGTAAAAAGAAATGGGCCCGAAGAAAACGCGTAAACGTAAACAAAATGGGACAAACGCTGTAAACAAAATAGGACAAAAGATCAGAGATAACAATGACTGGACTAAAAAGTTATTTATCGGTTTTTGAAGTTTGTTAGGTAATAAACTTGATTACTAAGTATTGTCTGTGCTTTATCAACCTTATGCATTCTTGATAGCCGCGGGATTTTCAAACTATACTCACCGCGTCTGACGACCGCAGAAGAAGCGTATGTTACAATTAATGCCGGAGATTCTTACAAACTTACGTTCCCTATTTAACCCTTCTGAGGTGTGATATATAAGTAAATATATATAGAATATTTAATTGTTATTGATTCTTGATAAGTGCCCAAAGTTGTAACTTAATTCGACATTTTAAAGTGGGTTAAAATCACAATCAAAACTTCCGTTACATACATACATACAGGTAAGCTATCATAAAGCTTGTAAAAATGCTGCTGCCTATCTTTTTATTTTTTTTCGACATCTACGTGAACAAAAGGAATGGCGCTATTTAAGACTGACACCATGCGGCGTCGAGTTGTCAGTATTAAAGTGATAAGGTCGTTATGTATCGTTATTTGGAAACTACGATTCAAGTTAAGTGGTACTGGTGAAGATCTGACTATGTCAGTCAGACATAGTCAGATCTTCACCAGTACCCAGTAGAGTAAAGGCTAAATACAAGTAAAACATCAGTAGGTTCCTCTCAAAATTTCACATTTTCTATGACATTACTTTAGCAAACAAGCTTGCAGTTCACCTAATAGTAAGTGGACACTGCCATGGAAATTTGTAAGCAACTTATAGAACAGGGGTTCTATCTAAACTCAGTCACAGATGCGTTGCTATAAGGTTACACAAAAAGGTATAACAAATACGTTACTAAGGCAAAGTACTAAGTAGGAACCTTTCAGACAAGTCTTCATTTCCTACTAAACCCTTCAAACAAGAAGACAGCGGCAGTTAATACTGTTGTTATAAAGCATGTCGGTGGTGCTACCGGAATCGAACCAGCCCCTTCCTCGACACTTCTCCAACGGGCATTTGTCGCAGCGGTATTTCTCTAAAAAAATATCCATCCCCGTATTTCAGAATGATACCGATCGTAATCTGTTATACACCCGACAGTTTATTGATTATCTGCATCCAACTTACCGTCCCGGAGAAATTGCCCGGATTCCGTGACGACGTGACGGACCTCCGTCACGTGTTACGTGGAGTTACGTAGTCAAGTAACATTTTTGAGAAAAGTAGTCTTCTTGCCTGGTACTGTACATGTATCCTAATAATTTTATCCTACCAATATAGTATGTGTTGTAACAGGATGCCGATCAGAATAAGTATCTTCATCGTCAGACATTACGTGTAGGCAAAATGTGGGTCTACGGGCAATTCAGTAACAGTTGGAAAATTAAATAATCACACCGTACGATTAACATTGGGCACTTAAACAGAAATATAGTAACGAGATTATTTTAAAATAAATAAAGTCAAACATGAAGTATTTTCGGAAGTATTAAGTATCGAATAAAACTAAGCGACCCGCTGTGTTATTTCGACTTAGTACAGGATATTGTTCGTAGATGGCGTTATTTTCATTATGCTATATATTTAGTTCCTGTCGCAATCCTGTCTTTTATGCATTTTACTTGTAAGTATCTTTCAGGTCTCTCGTGACGACTACTTTTTATTAGCCCATTCTGGATCTTAGTATTTTCGAACGCACTTGTAATTCGACTAATAAATAGACTCCAAAATGTATCGTTAAAAAGTTTACAGAATTTTACGTTTAAAGAATTTTTCCTTTTCCGCCTATACTTAGGGGAGGTTCGGAGCCACCAACTCCTATCTCTCTGCATGTAGCTAATGCTACTTGTCATAATAACACCCTGATGTCAGCCTCAAAGTATCAATTACTCCCTAAATCCGGAGGTAATATAAGATTAATGTTTGCACAACATCAAAGTCATACACGGAAGTGGGAGTATTATCATCACCTCACGGACTAATCTGCGGTGTAGGAGCTTAACACGGTACATCTGTGAGATTAACCCTTTGTACATGAAGAATTAGGCATCTTAGTATTACATTATTGTTGTGTGAATAAACAATTCACTTATAAGTGTAATTACTAAAATGTTTTTTGTTGTGTCGTGACGTGTATCAAAACGAGACGTATGTGTATAGATTAATTTACCATTAGTGCTTGTGAACGGTTTCTTTACGCCAAAACAGTTTCGCTGTGACTATGATGCATACAACTGGGTCAAAATAAAAAAGCGTGTACCGTTGCGTTAACTTTTAAAACTCTTTGTACATTGAAGTAAAACTTACACTTCGATGGCCACGAAACATTTGCTTTAAGCGTTTTTCGCTTACCGCCGCAAACGTCAGCTTTGAGCGTTAAAAACAAATGTGTGAAGCGTATGAAGCTACGAAATTTAGCTGCAAATTGTAGCGAAGATTTCTAAAATCCGCTCAACGTTAGTGCTTGCAGCACTTAACCAATATTTTGTGACCCTTGGGTTAGTTAAACAACCTTGGAGTAAATGCAACATGTCTGAAATCTTATTCAATCATACTATTGTTATAAATGTAAAAGTATGTGTGGATGTATGTGTATTTGTTATTCTCTCACGCGAAACTACTAGTCCGATTTTGCTAAAATTTGACATGCCGTACACAACACATACAATATTATGCGTAAAGACCGAAGAGAGTCACGAGAATAAGCTAGTAATGTATACTAATAAAATTGTTTAATGAAAGTTACTTCAAATAGCTTAGTTCCCGAGTTATGAAGCGCCCTCTTGCCACAGTTTTTAAAAGTCCTTATGAAGCGCCCTCTAGGTAAAGTCGTATGTACTACGTAAACTTGAATGTAGATTGGATTCTAACGGTTTACGATTTAATTCGATCTGCTGCTACTAGAGGTCGGAATGTAAATAATACGGTATATAATAATTTTGAAAAGAAAATAAATGATTATAATTTGATAGGTATGCCCCTGACTTAATCTGAGTTTATCAAAATATAACATAACATTGACAGAGAATTTTAATGAAGTAAAGAAAAAAAATACCTCTATACCTCTAAATTTATTTTGTTACATACTCTTATTCCTTCAAACAATTTTTTTGGTCGTGAAATTATATTGATGTTAGGATTTAATAATAACACAACACAAATATACAAGTTTTCCTAGAAAGCTGGTTAAAAATTAAGCAATGCATTCTTTTAAATTATATTTAATTAATGAATTTAAAATAATCAAAACTAAAAGATAACCTCAGTTCATAGAAGTGTATATTTGACATTAAATTAATGAGTTTTGAATTTTGCGGTTATATACTTAATATTATTTTACAAAAATGGCATACTTAAAGTCAATTAAATAATGTTTTTTTTTTTTTATTAGGTCTAATACAATAATGTACTGTTTTTCTTCACTTATAAAACTTGTATCAAGGATTATCCTAATTTAATTAACTCCTTTTTCACTTTATATATATTTATTCATTTTACATCTACCGTACATATTTATACTTTTTTCTCTTTATTTCTTACACGTTTCTATTTTATCTTTTTTTGGTTATGCACCGCCTTTTATTTTTTTTCTACATATTAGGTTGGCACGAAATGCTATTAAGCATGAAATCAGCCTTTTGTCCAATATTGTCTCTTGGGGTCAATAAAGATTAAATAAATAAACACGTGACTCGTACTCGTCAATACATTAAATTATTTATTAGTCTTTTCCATTAAGCCCCTTGAAGTCATTTTAATTTTACAAACGTGCAATATGTAAAACAGTTTCCGACGAACAGCTCGCAGAGTCTATTTTTCGGTGTAGGACTCCCGAGGGAACGTTGTAAAGCCTGAATACTTACGTTTCTAGAACAACGTCGAAGACAGGTGGCAGTAAAATTTAAAACGTGACCTATCTCATGTTAGGATGGCGCTGCTGAAATAGCTGGAAATTTACAAGTATACTTGAATATAGCAATAGAATAGCAATTCTTAAACATAAACTTTGTACTTGAGACATTTAAATATATAATTTATGTAAAGTACTGCTGATATTATTTTTTATACGAATGCAGTAGGAAACGAACATACAGGCAAAGTCAACCAACCGTCTGTAATTATCAAGCATTTTGATAAGGAGCAGAGGTTCTATCTGGAGTTAATCACTCGCCTCATAAACGAAAGTGAACCTGCAACCATGTAACCTTCACTGAAACGCAAGAACAACTGCACGGTAGAAATAGGTGTGGCGGTGGTATCTCTCTATACCATACATGTTCTACCATCTTGCAAGAACTTTACCGAATAACATAAATTTAGATCGCGTAATAGATGCGTATTTATGCCCCATTATTTAGTACGTGACATTTCTCTATTATTTTCACGGTTCGTTGTAGAAAAAAAATCATGATATCAGGATTTGATGAAATTCGACCAAAAACACTTAAAATCTCTTTGATTTGCCAATATTTATAATAATTCTCCACGTGGTAGAGCCAATGTCGTTCGACCGGGGAAGTATCACCGCTACACCTATTTCTAGCGTGATCGGGAGTAGCAACGGAGCTGTGATCGACTTCAGATAGAACCCCTGTTCCATATGAAGTTGCTCACAGGTGTCCATGGGTGGCAGTAACTACTATCATTTTGTTACTTCATTCTTTAAAAAAAAATGTTCCGTCCTACTACTATTATATAATATTAAATAACAGTTACCTTCGTTAAATAGTAAAGAGCGGAATAAGAAGCCATCAATCTTATGGAGATAGTTGCTTCCAGACGATTTCCTTTACACCCGCCATAAAGGGGTTTCTGTACGACGTTACAACTACCATGAGAGGCTTTGTGTAAGTTCTAGGGTTATTGCGAGCTGCGACTGTATTTTATAATAATTGCCGTAAAGTGGCAAAGCTCGCTTAGACACCAAATAATTTGATAAAATATCAGTATATTCCATCGTATTCTTTCTATCGAAAGTTATCACTTTGAGAAAACAAGTGACATTGTTAAAAATATTGAATTATAATAAAACTGGCTGCTTAAAAACGAAGTTTCAGTTCGCTGTTTTAAACAATTGTTTTTTTTATGATAAATATAAGGTGTAATGTTTTTTACGAATATTATGTATATTTTCAATGGTTTATTTACTACTTCTTATCTGATATACACATTGGCGTGACGATAAAGAAAATCGTTTCTCCGCCTTCCCTTTTCACATGTCACTGCAAACTGAGACGATGTCAATGATATGTCATATGCCATAATCCGTCATTATGTGATATCAATAGTATCAAATGAAAGCTAATGCATAGCTCATTACTGTAGTAAATATACTTACTAAATTCGCAGAAAAGACTCCCGAAACTACGTTGTATTTACTAAGCAACGTTTGTATTTACAACAACTTGTTTTTCCCTATTCAACGAATTGTTCATAAGGAGTCGCGTGTTTTGTCTTTACAACAGTTTACTTACTTATAAAGTCGGAACGTTCCACGTTGTTGCCACATCGTATGTGTGCTTTCCTCTTATGTTTAGTGTTTACGGAAAAAAGTATAAATTAGACGGAAAGATTGAGATTTACTCCAATCGGTGCTCACTTCTCATAACTTACCTGAAAATGGTAGGAAATTGAGCCGGAAAATTGCATTTGTCGTGAATTTTTGAAGCCGAATCGATTCCCGATTGCTTTTTCCGAAGGAAACGCTTACGTAATGCGAATCCCTTACCTGATTAGTGTGTTGCGTCTCCCTCGCTCCTAATAGGGGGACAGAGACAGATGTATATGAACGCTTCGCTCTATGAATAATTCATGGTAGGCTGATCGTCATGATAGATGTCTAATTAATCTTACATTCATTGCTTTATGTAAATGCTTTTAGATGTGTGATTACGACTTGTGTCGACTTTTTGCTTTTTTATTTACCAAAAATCATTAATGGAGTGAGTAAGTATGCTACAGGCCTCTCTAAGTTATTCACGAGGAGGTACGTACTACAGCGACTCCTATTCCTAGCGTGAAGCAATTATTGCGTTTCCAGGGAAGGGAGTGGTTACCGGATTACACATATTTTAGGCGACCATTTTAATCCTCGAGAGTGGCAATGCATCTGTAATCAACCACCAATCTGTAGGGGACCACGTTGTACCTTATATCCATAGTCTATTGCTATGAATATTAAAAAATGTACCTGAGTATTAAAGTATAACATATTTACTTATTTTGTAATATTACAAAGTGTATACAAATATCTATCAGGTATTAACCAAATCTGCACTTTAAGATTTAGTGTTAGAAATCTCGCTAGGAATAAGCAGTAATTTTGCATTGAATGTTAGTTAGAAGTTTTCGTATCTGGAGTCATATGTGTGCTTAGATAAATTTTAAAAATCCTTTAAAATTTTTATTTCCAATTCACCAACATCCGCGTAAGTAAACGGAATTAGAATAATGGACCTCAAGACTGGTATTGAACTTCATACCTTTAGATTATCACGGCTATTAATTTCACAAAATGTGCCCCGAAGTAACAATTTCAAAATGCGAACAAAAAATCCCTAGTTCTTAACAAAGTTCAAGCAACGCAATTAAAAGGTATGTCCCTTGAGAGGATTATAACCTGCCTCTGAAGTTAATATCCTTATGTTTTTGGTCCAAAGTTCAAATTTTGACAATTAAATCTAAATAATAGCGCTTTTTACACACAGCGTTCTTCATTAAGATTCTGTGTGCCCTGGGTAACCTGAAACTTGAATACACGCACAGACACCACGCATGTACACACACACCCACACACGTACGCACGCACGCGCGCACACACGCACTGAGTGTGCGTCATGCCCATCCATAGAATGAAGATCTGAAGTAAATTGATCATTTAGGCGCATATCTGACCTGGGAGTAAACCTGACACCTTGTGTGTGTCAGACCAGTGATTCGTCAGCCACGCGGGTCACCTTAGTAATCTAGTAATATAAAAATCTTACCAATAATAGTTTAATGCTAAATAATTAACAGGCACGCACAGCATATTCTTAGAACTTGCTTATACACTATTTTTCTGAAATTACCCCATTAAGGGTCCTAAGTAGACGATGTTTGTATATTATGAACTTCTGTTCTATATGAAGTTGCTATCTGGACTGTATGCTCGTGGTGACTGCATTAAAGCAGAAACTACTTCAATCCGATAAAAAAAAAAAAAAAAAACAGAAACTACAGTAGGATTCACATGCACAAATGCTTTTGGATGAATGACATTGTTTTTTCCTGAGAAAATCTGTTGTATAATCAAAACGAGTAAGAGTAGGAGTCCGTCATAATCAAGCCGGACTTCTCTGCTGTGGATCGGAAAATTGGTTATTATTTTTCTCAGATTTAGCAGCTTTCTCTCAAGCCATCTTGCGTTCGACTTTACCTTTACCAGTACCGGAGGCACTGACCTGCATTGTGATGAAGACTTTACTCTGCCTCACTGTGTCATGCTCGTCACCACTTCTGGGGATCCTGCGCTATGTCCATGACACGGCTCATTCTATCCTCGAACTTTAACAATTCCAGAATGAAGAAGATTAACAGTTCCAGCGTTAGGTTGTGCAAGTCGTTGTTCCCATTTCGCAATCATAGACGTGGAGCGTGGAGCTTCCATGCATTTCTCTCATTTGGCAGGCGATATTCCCCACTGAGCTGGAGTTCCGAGCGCCACTTGTATAAATACACGAGTATCTCGGCTTCCAGATAGCTTCTACTTTTACTTTATCTCGTGGGATTTAATACTATTTACTGGATTATTTCTACTAAACCCTAGATTATAACAACTATTTTATGGATGTTTTTTATCTGATGAATTAGCAAACGAGTATGCAGTCCGCGACATGGTTAGTGGATCGCCCGCCATGGACAACTAAGCAACATCACGCAGAACAATATTTCTATCTAACGTCGATCACAAGTGCATTACTACTCTTAATCACTAAGATGGTCGCCTCATATATAAATGAGCCAGCAACCACACCCTTTCACTCAAACGCTAGAATTGATTCATGCTAGAAATATGTGTAGCGGTGGTACCTCCCCTGTCGAACTGCAATGGTTCTACCACGTGGCGAATTAATATTATTTTCTGAATTGATACTGCCTAAAAAATGGCAGTATACTATTATTATTTAAGTTTTCAAAAGCAGCTATTATTACTGTTCTTGTACAAATTGCTCGCGGTCTCCCATCCCTTGCATCCAGTTAACAAGTTCTAAGCCTCCCTTCGAGTTCATGGGTCCGTCCCTAGGGCGACCCTGTGTTTTATGATAATCATCTTGTTTAATTTGTTGGGTCATTTTACACAATCTTAATTAACCATCATTGATCTCTGACAGCGATTTAACTAATACAATAAGTCTCAAAGCTTATAACTTATTTTTTTTACAAGTGCATACAAGAAAATTTTAATGTTTGTCTCTAATAATACCTTGAATTCGGCTGTGCAGATTTTGTCTTATATTGAAGGCAACGATAGATGATTTTTTTAACAGTATAAAGTAGCAAAGAAGCATGCAGTCCACAAGGCCCCCAATGCGACAGTAAGTGGTGACTGTCTCATTGGGGTTCTGAGGTTCGAAGTCGATCACAGATGCTTTGCTACTCCCAAGGACTAAGATATACCTAATATATGAGTGAACCGGCAACCAAATCCTTCTAACGAAACGCAAGAACTGCTTTACGCCAGAAATAAGTGAGTGTTTTATATATAACTCGAAATCCAAAGTTCTACTCACTAATGGGCAATTTTAAATTCCGCTCTTAGTGTATGTACATCTTTGTTACGTCAGGAATATATGCGCAAATGTTTAGACTCATACCGGTGCTAACCATATTGGATTTAAAAGTAACGCGTATTTTCGTACGCGCAGACTGTAATATAAAGGTTCAACTCCTATTTAATTCTCTTGATTTGGAAGACCAATGAAACCTTTCTTTATAGGGGGCGACATCACAATTTTAACTATTGTCTAAACATAGTTCTAAAACTTTAAATTCTGCAATGATTAGATCAGAAGTGAGAATCCTTTCCTTTTATACACATAAAAATAGCCGTCACGGGATGTCTGACAGATGTGAAACATCGTGTGCGTACAAGTAATATGCATAAAAGACAGATTGCGACATGAACTAAATATATAGCATAATGAAACAGCACTCTGCAGTATCTCAAACTAACACCGCAACCCGCTTAGTTTTGTTCGGTAATTAAAAGTTTCGAAAATGTATAACAGATGGCTCTAAAATAAATACAGGCAATCATTGGCACGCCAACAATCAGGTTTACCTGCGCCTATAGATGTTTCACATCAAAACAACATTTACCTATATTATCCATAAAGGAACACACAAATAAATATTTATATCGATGGTGCACCAAAAATGATTTAGTTTTCTATTTATTTATTTGGCATCCCTTTTTGGGATCCCTGTAGCTAAGGTATATTTTACATATCGAAGCGGCAATGACTACTTCCAATCGAATGGACTGCATGCTCATTTGCAAATTAAATTAAAAAAAAATACACTATATATATATTTATCTGACGACCCGCGTGGCCGGGCGGTCACCATACCGGTCTGACGCGCAGTGGGTCCCGGGCTCGATTCCCGGCCAGACAGAAATATGAATGATGAGTTTAGATTTCTGTTCTGGGTCTGGGTGTTT
>DWNE01009770.1:0-10716 GCA_018249875.1 Cecropterus toxeus
GGAACCTACCTATATAATGTACCTAACCTAACCTAACCTAACCTAAACTGATACTGTTATACTGTTACTTAAAACTGTTAATACATGGAACCTATCACACAAATGAAGTTTTTTATATTTTTAAAACTGTGTAAACTAAACATACTTCTTCTGTAATTTTAACCCTATGCTAGGATTTTGCGTTTGGGTACCATGAATCCGTACGAAGACATTTTTTTAGAACAGTAACACATTTATGATGATTAAACATTTTTTTACCTTACTTATACCTATACTTCAATGTCGAAATTATAAAGAGACAGAAAATATATTTTTTCCAGCCACCGATGGTTGACCAGGTAGTTCGATCGGGGAAATACCACCGCCACACATTTTAAGCGTGAAGCAGTTCTTGCGTTTCGGAAGGGTGAAGTTGCCGGCTCACTTTTGAGTCAACCATCTTAGTCTTCGAGAGTAGCAACGTATCTGTAATCGTCTTGTCTGTGATGTCCCCTGATCTGTATGAAGTTGCTTATAGATGTCCGTGGGCGACAGGAACCACTTACCATCAGGAAAACTGCATACTGGTTTGCTACTTCGGTCTATAAAAAAAGCTACCAGGCATTAATTTGTTCAATAATATTTGTTACCTAAGAGCCAGGTGCAATATATTATAATAACCATCGCATTTAGTTCATTTTCATCTCGTACGTAACGAAAACGACGTATAGCAAGTCACAACTCGAAAATGTGTTCAATATCGACAGTATCCATTAGAGACACTCCACGGACATAACCTAATATTCCGTTTGCTTTCACACCGAGCCGGTAGTCGCTTATCCTTTTATTTACGTGAAGCGATTTGGAAGATATTGAAGATCGGAAGCCAGGAAAGCTTTCAGTAATATATTCACGTACTTAGTGCAACGTTATTTGATGCAAAAGTATTTTTTATAGTACTTAGTATTTTTATGGTGCTGCGCGGTTTTCGTTTGTATCTATTCCTAGATTTACCGACTAATAGGATAAACATAGCTTATTCCAGCACTTATTATACGATCCTATTTTATTTATTTATTTATACATTAATATATTTTTTCATAATCGGTTTATTTATATATAAGATATTTTTTATTGACCGACAAATTAAGAAAACTGCAATTTATGTATGAAATGGCTCATTCACTAGCAGTAATAGATATTTAAAATCAATCAAAAGTATGACTTGAATTCTACTTATCCTAATAATACTACTAATCCTAAATCCTATTCTGAAGATTTAAGTAAGTATCTCTTTCGTAAAAAAACAGCATATTGAAATCAATTATTTTAGAGTTACACATAAGTACTTCCTACATTTTTAAGCGCGTTTCACCAACATATTTCTATTCCAAGTACAGCATCTCACAGACAACCGTTATCACAAGGGTCGGTACAAGAAATCGTAAGGATGGCTTAACCTTTTCACCAAAATAATTAATACATCTCCAGCAAAGGAAATTCCTTGGCAGGGAACTCGAAAATCGTCTGACGACTCGGGTACGTACTGAAATATTTTGCAAACTTTTAAAAACACCTCAAAGATTCAAAAGGGACATTCATGGATATAAATTATTCAAGTATATCGCCGGTATGTCTTTAAAGGTGCGCTGAATAATTTCGTGCGGCTTATAAGAAATATATTATACATAAGTTGCTAGATATTTTATTTAGCTTCAAATTAATCCCAAAGTCTCTATACTTTGGGATTTCGCTAAAGGACTGAGGTTCGAATCCCAAAACTCAGTTATATTTTTAATTTATATTCTTATTATATTGCAGTATTATAAATTAATATTCGCTTTCTTTAGTGTTGCAGGGGCAAGTCATAAAAAACCTATATTCTTAAAATTTCCGTAAGAAAAGCGTTTAAAGATGCCTGAAGTCTACCAAATATCACTTCGCCAGCGTGGTGGTCTACGACTTAGGTGCATGCCATCCATTCTGATAAAAAAAAACGCAGCAGGATGACAATAGGATTCCGACGACTAATATACGCTATGTACAACGTAGTAATTGAAGTATATTTAAGGTACAAAAAATCTTACAAGTTTCGTAACCATCAAGCACAAATCCAGTGCGAATGCTTACATAAATAGAGTGCGCCAGGGCAACGCGATCAGAGGATCTCTCTACGCCCCCTACGTAGCGTTGAGGACAGCAACTGAACGGGTTTTGTAGACACACATAACACAGAGATGTAACACGACTTCACTACCACGACGTCGGGAATAATTTAAGCGTGTCGACACGCTTAAATTATTCCCGACGTCGTGGTACAAAAAATGTATTGAAAAACTATTAACTACACTCAAATCAAACTTGTGAACATGGGAATTGAATTTAAAGCTACATCATGACTACACTGACAGTGTTCGTCTCTATTAATCATATTCTTACTAAAAACCATCATTCTAATCACAATTCATCAAACTTTCATAATTAAATTACCCTGTTAGGATTCAAATGAGGTTATAGGAGCTGAATAATTTATCGTAACTGAATATTGTTTGTCTGAAAATGACAGTTATGCACGTTACGGAATACAATAGCAACCAATAGAAATGGAAATTTAATTTAAACCTAACCAACCAACTGCCATCGACCGTCTGTCAACGTAGTGAGTAATCGACTTTGAACACAGAGTATATATCAAATAGAAATGGCTTTGTTGCAAATTACACACACAAAAACGTAAATTTTGCTTAATTACAAATTTTGCTAAATTACAAATGTTGCTAAATTACAACTTTTGCTAAAGTACACGACTTATACTACGATTAAATCATATTTTTGTTATTGATTTTATTTTTGACATTTAAGTACAAAATTTTGGCGATAACCATAACATGCTCAAAGTAAAAAATAAGTATAAAATTAACATTGCACACCATTTTAATTAAATGCGGTAAAATCCTACCGCTTTTAAGTCGATCTTTCCCTTGAAGATAATGAGATTCAAATCTAAGAAATCATTTTTGAATGTTATGTGCGTATTAGTAATAAACAAAGTTCGCCGATATATATAAGTTAATAATCCTATATACGGTAATTGCTCTACACTTAAATTACTCTAAACTTAAATATCATTAAACTTAACAATGAAAACACAATCATGTAGTTGACCTGAGATCGAACTTGGAACTGTCTGCAAGTCAAACGAATATAGTGACTTTTTTATCTGATTGAAATAGCAAATGAGCATGCGGTCCACTTAATACTGCCCATGGACATCTGTTAGCAACTTCATATTGAACATAGGTTCTATCTGAAATCGATAACAGATGCGTTGCTACTCCTGAGGACTGAGGTGGTCGCCTCATACATAAGTGAGCCGGTAAGCACACCCTTCCAGCGAAACGCAACAACTGCTTCACGGTAAAAATAAGTGTGTTGGTACCTCTCCGGTTGAACTACACTGTTGTGTCATGTTTGGCAAAGGGAGATCTCCCAGGCTAGGTGATCATGCTTGAGGAGCGGCCGTGCTCCAACAGTCTCTGTTTGGAACTTGTATCTATGCACGATGTTGAGAAAACTCCGATAGCGTGATTCAGAATACGGCGACGTCATCTTTTGTTGAGTAGCGGGATGTCGCCACACACGCTATTTTCATTTTAATTTCTATTACCACATTAATATCGACATTATTGGATTGGTAGATGTGATTATCTACGTCACTCTGAAGTGAAGGCTAACAATCCAAATTAGTTCGGTTATTAGAGTCCAACAGTTTGGACAGTTACGCCCAAATCACAGCCGTCGTAAATTTGATCACGTCCTTCCTACATTTTGTAGTCAAACTAGTTGAAATGCCTTGTTGCATCTTAATAGTTTCAGTTGAATATAAATTCAAGTTAAGACGACCATCAACGGCCATTAGAATATGGCGGAACAAGTATAGTTCGACCAATGAGGTATAACCCCTACACCTCTTTCTAGTGTGAAGCAGTTCCTGAGTTTCGGTGAAGTTACCTTCAGATGTCCATGAGCAGCAGTGGCCGTATACCATCAGAACTGCATGCTCGTTTCCTATCTCAATCTTATACAAAAAGTTAAATTTCCAACGTAAGGAATTTAACCCAGGACATGACTAGCAGCGTCTTTCTGTATAAGATTGACCCACTGCGATCACCAATACGCATGCCACGTTCACTAATAGTAAAAGTCCCCATTAGAGAAGGACAATGTTCAGAAGTGAACCTGACCGGACTGATAGATGATTTATTACAACGGTATTCTGAACGAGGAATTTGGCCTAACTGTATTTTGAGTACTGCTGAGAATTGGAGTGCTTTAAAACAAAATTCCAAAAAACTCGACGGGTTGATGGATGAATCATCACAATGGTCCTTTAAATGCTTAAAGGACCATTGTGATGATTCAGGAATTTGGCTTAAGATTATTTATAACTGCTTAGATTTCAACTGTTTTAAAACAAATAAAAGTATGTACATACCTACATACGACACAGCAATACATACATAAAATAGAAAGCTCATACATTCATCTAGGATTAGTACCAGACCCGTAGTGTAGAAAATAAGCAAAAAATACAAAGTACCTTTTGCATATTTGTTTATTGTATTGTATTATAGAAGACTAAAGAAGAATAGGAAAAGATAGAAAATAGAATAAAATAGAATTGGAAGAAGCAAGAATTCAATATATTTTTTAAATAAGAAAATTCAAATAAAATCTTTATTCTTACAACACTTTTATACCGACGGAATCCTCTTTTCGAGGCAAACCTACTTCACGGCTTCCTACGTGTGTTCTGCAAATATTGTGGGAAGGAATATTGAAATATAATATTTACGTGAGGTACGCTAGGTCGGACACACGAATATTTGTTACTGAATACGAACGAAATATTTAACTGTACAGAAAATATCTAAAAATACAATTTTATATATAATATAAGAAAAAATAAGTGTTGGTTTAAGACATAGTCCAGAAGTCGGCGCTGAACAAATTTTATCACATTTTCGCTGAATCTATGTAAATAAAAAATAATGTTTGTCTGCATTTCCTTTATATAATGGTAAACTATGCATTTGATCGTGTAATTATGTTTAGCAAAGTTGTTGTGTATGAGCCCACAAAGGTTTCTGAGTTTGTACGACCAATTTTCGATAGATAACGCCACTGTAATTTCAATGAATTTCACATATAGGAATACATATTTATATCAAAGACTATAGTTACTATTAAACTAGCAACTATAAAAATATTAGTGGAAATATGGTTAATGATCTGTATTCTCATAAAAAATAAAATACACAATCATACGAATATACATAAATATAATAACATCAAAATAATTTATGTTAAGTTTCTATCGCGTTCTCTCGGTACTTGCAAAATAATATATCTACATGACCTTTTGACACAGAAGGTAGTTAAATTTAATTTTCCCCGAAAATTACAACATTCTAGATAGACTTGAATAACAAACGTAAACATATAGTATCGTAATATTAACTTACGTACGACTTACGACTACGTACATAGACAGTCATAAGGTGTTTTTAATTTCTTTTTGCCGATATTTCGACCCAGTTACATGGATCGTGGTCACGGCAAAAAGGCATTGTCAGGTGGAAACCGTTGACGAGCACTGATTGCAAACATTGTCAACGGTTTCTTCCCGATACCACAGTTTTGCCGTGATCACGATCCATGTAACTGGATCGAAATATCAGCCAAAATAAATTAAAAAAACCGCATATCTTGAGTACCCGTTACATATTAAAATGTATAAATTTCGCGGTAATAGGACTCTAAAATCATATATCGTAATAAGGAAGCTGTGGTTAAAAGTAATTCGTGCAAAAACTGCTGTACAAATGTTGAATGAAAGTCGACGGTACAATGTATAAAAGGTTTAGAACGTGAATAGAAGTGGAATGGTGTACCGCATTAGATAAGAGGGCGTAAGCTTCACGCTTGAACCAGCTTACTGATGTTCGATCGTAGCGCATGTTCAAGTGGAATTCTGACTTTCTTTGATGCGTTTTAAAGCCGACACCCTAGCTTTAGCTCCTGTGAACTATACGTTGATAATAAGTGTAAAGAGCCGCTTCAGCATTTATATTTCTATGTTTTGTAAGCGTTTTGATTTGCAATCGATACTGGGTTGTAATAAAACCTACACTTAGCTCTGATGTGAAGTAGTTCTTGCGTTTTGGTGAAAAGGTGTGATTACTGACTAACCTATTATGAGGCGTCCATCTTTTTCCTCGGAGTAGCAACGCGACTGTGATTCACTTTTAATAGAACTCCTGTTCTATATGAAGTTGTTTACAGATGTCTATAGGCGGCAATAGCAATTTCTTAAAATAAAACTCAGTTTGGAACTCTTATAAAAGATTCGACTCAATTTAACATGTCGGCGCTAAAACTGTTCTTTCAGTCTAAGGACTCACGTCCGAGACGCTACATTTCCAACAACACTAAATACCCTTACCTGGTGTATTAAGTTGGTAAGGCATTCTTCTTAAAAAAAAATAAGCGCAGAGAAGAAACCATCGAAATTGGTAAAGAACTCTAAATACTAACATACAGAAATAGCAATTTATGAAAAAAAATATGACTTAATTATTTCGCAGCTATATACAATATTGCCTTTTACATTTCCCTCGTATTTATTTCTACTAGTAACACTTTTTCATGACCTTACGCAACCACAATGCGGGCTTAAAGCACGACTCGAGAGAAATAAGCGCTCATTCGCCAGCTCTCGGGATTTTATAGAGAGAAATGACCTACTGTAAGTAAGTACTGTAACTAAGGAATAAGACTGAATTTAAACGAAGTATTCAAGAGAAAATATAAAATTTAAAAGGGTCACGTAAAAGCTATGCGTTATGTTGCATCTAGCTAGGTAAGCCGTAAATTGAAGAGATTTTAGTGTGTAGTAAAAAAATGTTTTTTTCTTATATTATAGTTATGCACTTTTCACTGGATTATTCTATATTTTTTTAATTAAAATTAGACGAAATATAGCTGAGCATTTTAAAAATGTTCCTAGAGTGAAGATAGATATTTTATAGCAAATTATAAGGTTAAAGGTATTGAAATAAGGTTTATTATTCTTATTCTGGTTATTTTAATTTTCAAGATATTAAATACAGACCTTATTATTACATATTACTTTAATACTTTTGAGTTTAGATTTCTGTTCTGGGTCTGGGTGTTCGTGTATTCGTCTTTATGTGTCCATGGCACCCACGACGCAGGAGAAAATCCTAGTGTGGGGCTATGAGTGTAGAAAGCGTCTTTAAAGAAAAAAATACTATAATATGGAAATATACTATTATTACTTAAAATATACTAAAGGTTTTAACTATAGCTTGTACCAACATAATGTACTTACAGAGAGATTGACTATAAGTGCATGCGTTTGAATTATGTACACGAATTCATGTGTTCGCAAACCTAATGGGCAGCTTCGGTAATATTCACGTAAGTCTTTGTAAGCTGTAGTCTGATTTTAGCTTATATTTCGATGGAATATTTGCTAACCAATGTTGGTAGAATAAGAACTGTATTGGTAGACTCGACAGTCAATGTTAGAACAATGGCAATAGTGTGAGATTGTAACAAGATAATATTATATTGTCTCTTCTGTGCTCCTTAAAAAGTTAAGATAAAGCCACACTTACGATCTTGAAATAATCTTTCTTCTAACTTCAGAAAAATGTTAATATAAAGTAAGTAAAGATAGATAAAGAAAACAGACGTTTGTCTATTAGTGGAAGAAACTTATACATAATATAATGAGAATTATTGATTAATATTATTATGGCAATATCTGCAGTATTCTTGAAAATTGGATTACAAAATTAATTAAACATTTTTACGTATTAAATGCAATAACCATTAATGAAACAAAATTTGATAAACTCGTATTGTAGTACAAAACTCTAAAATACGTATTCTACCTCAAAATCTTATAACAAAGCAGAACATTTCACGTAATTAATAAGTATCTTCAAATTGAAAGACTTAAATCAAGTGAAGAGATGCGTAAACGAAGCAATAAAGCTTAACGTTATGGCGTCTGCTTACGTGAACCTACTTGAATAAAATAATATAATTACACAGCCCTCGGGAAAGCTGTGAAGTACTTATACGATACTACATCTCCGGATCGTATGCGAAGGTAAATAGTCAATTTCCCTAAGAGGTAAAATTGTGATGCCGAGATAAGGAGGGCGGCCACTTATTCTGAATGAGAGCAATTCCGGAACTCGCGAAGGCAAATTGTTTAGAATTATAACACCTTGCGAAGTTTGGGCGAAAAACGATGTAAATTCGGAAATATGCTCGGTACGAAAATAGCCGATTTGAGCCCCAACTGAATAAACATTCGACCCACGATGTTATTACCGTAGCAAGATTATGATCCTATTTCCATTATTTCACAAGCAGCGCTCTTTACCTGGATTTTCAGTTTTAAATAAGCTGGATGTTAATAAAATATTATGATTTATGCTGAGGAGAATACTCTGCGATTTATTTTAAAACCGGAATGAACTTTTGAGCTCTGTTCAGGAATATTGTTAATAAGCGGATAATTATTCCATTCTAGCGTAAAATTTGAAGAACTTGTATTAAATTTCTGCAAATTAACTAAACACACTGACTTATCATAGAAACCTAATTAATAAGCATTATACCTGATTCAGGCTTCGATTTCAACTGCTATAATGCAGAAACAGACTAATGTATTGTAAATGAATCGCTTTTTTTCATTCAGAATATGGCTTTTCAATTTTATTTTAATTCCCTAACAACAATATTTTTCTTAGGACAAAAAATCTCTACGGTAGCTATGACCGCGTTATCGTCGTCAAATTTTATTTTGTGGATGTCTTCATTTTCTGGAATTATCGGAAATTATTGGGGCTAAGTCCGAAAATCATGTAGTGAAATATAGGATTACCAGGTCAGCACTTTAGGTTGCTTTCAATGCAAATTCTGATCGATGAGTAAAAGCGTTATCGTAAAAGGAAGTTTTCTCTATGAGAGGTTTCTTTGACGTTTCTATTTGATTGCTTCACTAACTATTTGGATTAAATGTCCATAAAATAATATTATGTTTTTTCGGAAATTTATCAATTAAAATTATTACTTCACTATCTCAGAACACAGAGTCTGACAGAAGGAGCAACTGGAAATTTCTTCATAGACGGAGAAAATAGTAATTTTCTTGTTTCAAAGACAAGATGGACCAGTATTTTGTCCATAATGGCATTATGATGGCAAAAGTAATTTGAATTTCAATTCAATATTTGAGATTGCCCTTAGAAATATACGAGTACAAACGACCCTGTTGGATTTTTATTAGTCGAAATTGATGCTAACTATCTTACCGGTACTTTTTGGAATCCAAGTGAATTACTTAAAAAGAACTGAATGTAAAGCAAATTAAATAATGATATAATTATTTTACGATAAATGTGTTTTTCTATCTTCAAATTTATTATTATTTTTATACTTTCTTTTTATATGGAATACTTGTATCTTTTCCCGAATTATCTAAAATACTGAAGTGAAACCTGTCTTATATTATTACACCATACACACCAGCATAATATTTATTTTATACATAAGCCGTAAATCATAAATTCTAAGTATATATTGAAGTCCAACAATGGAACTGTAATGTGCTGATGAAAATGGTATTACATAGCTTTAAAACACATCAAGATACGAGCGCGTGAATACAGTACAATGGAACATCGGTAAACTGGTTCAAGCGGAAAGCTTATATGCTTATGCACTGCGCTGTTCAATTTCCTTTCCAGTTCAGAGCCGTTGACTAAGATATATCCTACTTGACTCGACTTAAGCCGTGGCTTTGAAAGATAGACAAACAACAAACCGTTTGGCACAATGGCTTCCATCCATTCCACCAAGGATCTCGAGTTGCAGTTACAATCATAAACGCTTTCTACAATCATATCCCCACAGTAGGATTTTCTCCTGTGTCGTGGGTGCCATGGACGCACAAAGACGAATACACAAACACACAAACCCAGAACATAAATCTAAACTCATCGTTCCCATTTCTGTCTGGTCGGGCATCGAACCCGGGCCCCATTGCGTGTCAGACCGGTATGGTACCCGTTCCGCCACGCCGGTTGTCAAATACAATATTTGCGCTTTATATGTAAAAAATATTAGATTGGACTCCATTGAAAAGAAAATAAGTTTCGGCTGATCTGCATCACTGTAGCTTTAATTTGTCCCGCCTGTAGCTATTATGTAATTTTTAGGGTTCCGTACCTAAAGGATAAAAACGGAACCCTATTTAGACTCCGCTGTGTATGTCTTTCACCAAGCTGTTTCTCATGAACCGTGATAGCTCGAACATTGAAATTTTATTGATATTTAACCTAGATTGTTCGTTGGTAAAATGAAATGAAATTGATACTGAGATATTTAATTTATTTTTATTATTATTTATTTACATCATTCGATAAAGTATAAAAATGATTTTTCGTACAATTCGTTACACAGACATTTTTTTTAAAAAACACTAAAATGAACTTATTACTTGTTAACACAGTTAACGTAAAGTTAAAAAAAAAAAAAAAAAAAAACAGCAAAAAAAAAAAACATTTTAATAAAAAAATAAAAAAAAAAAAAAAGAAAATCAGCTTTTCCCCCCCCAGGAATTAAAACCCACGG
>DWNE01009771.1:0-10716 GCA_018249875.1 Cecropterus toxeus
AAGCAATCGATTTCTAAAAATCGATTATTCTAAAAAAAATAATCGATTTTTTAAATAATCGATTATTTTTTAACATCCCTGACTATACGTTCTGACAAGACACGTACTATCCCAATTGGTATCCAAATGTATTCATGTGTGTCAATGAGGCTGGAAGGACCATTTAGCTGGGATTTATTCTCATTCATTACCTATCCACGCTACTTCTATACAATAAAACTGATAATTATATTTCTTCAGTCCTAAACCCACATTAGAAAGGTTGTAGAAGAAGTTTGTTTAGAACTTCAGAGTACCTTACAAACGGACAGAAAGCGATATGAATAAGAATTATAAGAAAGCAATATCATTAAGATTACTTTGTCTGCGTCACTCGTGTTGTTTCTACGAAATGATAAGCCAAATGAAAAGTTACATAAGTTTGAGAATATCTAATTTCGTTTCCATTAAATAATCTTACTTCTAAATGGGGAAGATATCAAAGCGACGGAGTCTTTGGTATAATTTATGGCAGTATTCAATATGATAATATCAGGTCACTTATAAGAATTAGGGGAGAGATGCCAAGATTTGAGGATATCTTACTTAGCTATCTATGCCTTAGGTTTTATTTGCAAATGCAAAGTATTTTTCGCCTTTTCTATTCAAACTTATGTTAATTAAATAATTTTACTTATGAATATCCGTTTGGTAATTTGAGTATAAGCGTTCATTTATTTCAGGTTTGTATTTTCTTACAGATTTTGTATAGCATCTGGGTGATCAAGTTCAATCTGGATTGCACTATAAAATAACTTAAAACAACGCCAATACATAAGTTTTCATTGTACTCCATTAAGCCAAAACATGAAAGCACACACCGTTTAGATAAATGTCGCGATGTAGATGATCATACCTATCAGGAATATACCCGTAGTTAGGGATATACATAAACCAAAATTAACTATATACATATTTTCTTTTTGGGTGCTAGTTACGTGCTATGAATATGGATTAGTAAGTAATTTCAGCCCACGATATAAGACGCCTTCTACATTCATAGCCCCACCTCCTAATGTGAATCCTAATTTTCTCCTGTGTGTTGGAAACACCCAGACTCAGAACGGACACCAAAATTCAGCTTTCAAATATCTGTCTAGCCGGGAATTGAATCCGGAACCCACTCCGCGTCAGACCGGCATGGCGACTGCTCCGCCACAGATTTAATTATATTAGTATTTCTACACAGTATTTGTTTCCTATCTTTTTTCCCACTTATTATTTCTTATCTTATCTTGACTAATGTCGTAGACACGAGTTAGCAACAAACTGCTTACACTGGATATAGGGACGTAAATCTGAATGTTCGGGACTTTCCGGGAGCTAATTAATCGGAAACGGTGCCATTTGGCTTGGAATCGATCCAATACATTCTCAGAGGATTCGGCAGCAACCCCGCTGATTGGTTTATAGCCTACGTGTAGCCACAATAACGTAATTATTGTTCTTGCAATTAATTAAGGACGGCGTAATTTATATAATGTACGATTTTTTTGCAGTAATAAGATGCGAATGTGTACACGTACATGTTCACATGTTCATACATGTAAAATGAACTTGCATAAATCAAAAAATCGTTTCATTATATTTACACATATATTATATCCTTGTCGTACTACCTGAAGTCGATCACAGATGCGTTGCCGCTCTGAGGATTGGGATGGTCGCCTCATATTATAAGTGAGCCGGCAACCACACCACGTCCAACGAAACGCAAGAATTGCTTCACACTAGAAATAGGTGTGGTGGTGGTACCTCCCCGGTCGAACTACACTGGTTCCACCTGTTAATTAATGCTATTTGCATAGTTTAATTTGTTCTATATTTACCTTATACGTATTTGTACGAGATTGTATTTACATTCTAATACCAATTTGAAATCCAATCACACTTATCCTATGAGAATTCGCATCCACTGATTGTTCTACGACCACACTGTAATGTGATTGGTAATCATTAGCTATAATTAGTACTCGATCAAGATGCATTAGTTTGACTAATAGAAATCAATATCTGTTCTATTGTAGTTCAGATCCTGTCCCATAATTAGGCACGAGTGTCCTCTCAGAATGAAACGACTCCACACATTTGAGAACTTTTTTATGGAATTGCCTCAGTGACGGTGTTTGTGTTTTTGTATGTGGCACCTACCATGTAATTAAAAAAAGCGTTTTCTTTACTCATAGCCCTACACTAGGATTTTCTCCTGTGTCGTGGGTACGATGGAAACATAAAGACGAATACACTAACACCCAGACTCAGATCAGAATCTATACTCATCATTTAGATATCTGGCTAGCCGGGGATCGAACCTGAAACCTATTGCGTGTCAGATCGGTATGGTGATCGCTCCGCCACGCTAGTTGTCAAAAATTATATTGTTGCGCTTAAAGATTTAATTTTTTATTATTAGGTAAGGGGTGTGGTGAATATTTGATGGGGTATTACGGCTTAATTTAGTGATGAGTCAAATACCAGAGACCTTTCCGAAGACCATGAGCGTAGCTATAGCTTTGTCAAGGAGGGAGTCCAATAGCGATGGTTAGCGAAAGTTCGGAATAAATATAATCCGATATTTGGGGCGGTATGTCAATGTAAAAAATCCCATCACGGAGGATTTTTTGTTTTTACGCCTACGCTAAGGAAGAGAGGGAGGGGAAGGGTGATTTTGGAAGCTGTGATCAGTTACTTATAGATGGAAGCAGTATATAATGTTTAGATGGTTTTTACATCTTGTTCCCTTAAGGCTAAAGAGCTTTTACTAACACAATAATTGTAAAACAATAACACACAGTAAGCACATTCATATCATAACAACAACAAAAATGTATTTCAATTGGCAATGTTTTCGTTTCAAATAGATTGAATTGCAATAGGTGCGCAAGTTGCATTCGGAAGCGTTTCATGGAACGCCATTTAACTGTCTGGACAAGCATGAATCATTTATGACCGAGCTAACTGGGATGTCGATAAATCATTTGGAAGCATTCTTCTCCTAGACTGGAGATGTGCAATTGCAATACAGTTATTTCCAGTTCAGAAGATTTGCGAAATGCTTTTACTGTGACTGATAGATTTGCTTTTTAGTGTTTATTTTTTTTATTCGACTGCGTCAGAAGGAGTGTATATTTTTCGAGCGTATGTTTGTGTGTTCGTGTTCGAAGCTACCATTTATTTTAATTATTTTTTCATTTAAGTGGCATAGAAGTCCGTTTCATTTTTTATTATAATCTCATAATAATCTCTAAATTATTAAAACTTTTAATTAAACAATTGTAGGTTGTATTTATATAATTTAAAACTATGCTTTTTAAGGCCAAGGCGTGTGGTTTTGTAATGTATAATATTGAATATGAACAGTTATGGATGATAAATTTAGTAATTTGATATACCTAATGTATTCCATTTGATATAAACCAGTGTAGTGAGGAATAAAATAGATTTATTTTATCCAAAAGTAAATGTAACTTTTTCACTATTCACAGTCGTTTTTATTGCGATCACGCAAATGGCTGTTACATTAATAGTTTAACTTAAATAGGATCAGTTCCTATGATTGGATTTTCGGCTCCTGATCCCAAGTTTTATAGCTTTTTGTGCTACCATTATTTATTACTTATTTTGTTTTACGTCTACGACCTTCGGAGGTTTTCGTTTGGGATTTGTCTATTTATGTTTATAGAATTTTTTATTCGATAGGAGTATTAAACCAGCGCGCAGTCCACCTAATGAAAAGTGGTCACTGCCGTCCATAAACATCTATAAACAACGTCTTTAAACACATTCGTAGGGAATAGGGTGGTTTGCGAAGTTAATTATGGACTTGGACGGTCTCTCACACTCTTTCACCTGAACGTAAGGACAGCTTCAAGCTAGAAATGTGCCGGCTTTCATGGTCGGACCATACCCCTTAAACTTTTGGTAGAACGGTTATGTGGTAGAGCGCGTGGTGTCTTAAAATCCAATCATATAATTGGTGCGTGCGATTATTATTAGAAACACTTTGATATTGCTATAATTTAAATCATGACGTAACTAAAACTATGGTTTGGTTACAAGACTATTTTGTGAGCTGCTTTACTTATGTCAGTACCAAGTTTGATAGGAGAAATCGGTGAAAAGTTATACGTCAGTTTTCATCTCTGTTATTAAGAGATACCATACCAATTGTTTTCCATAAGATTTCGATTATTAAAAGATGAATAAAGAAATATTTATGTCCCAGGATTTGTATTGTTAAGACAACACAGAGTAAGTTTATTTTTGTTTAAAACGAATAAAACACCAAAAAAACGCATAATTCACAGATTCGCTTCAAAATTATCGGCCCGTACTTGATACACCACTGAATCATTGACCCGTGCTTTACCAAAATAAGCCTCCTCCAGTTTGCCCCACTTTTACTTTACCTCACAAATTACCTCAATATGCAGCAAGCAATGCATTTTAATGAGACCGCACGAAACCATCATTTCAAATATTCATTTCATATGTAGGTAATGTTAATAACACTTGTGAAAACTCAAGCCACTTTTGTAGGCTTTGATTTAAAACCGCGATCTTGGTATGAAAAAAGCTTTTGAAAACGTTCGCATTATTATTTTATATTTTAAACGTCATAAATTAAAAAAAAACATATTGAAATACACCTAGACTACCGTATCAATATGTACTTTTTGACAGACTGGTAGCACCAATGTAGTTCGACAGGGGAAGTACCACCGCCACACCCATTTCTAGCGTCAAGTAGTTCTTGCGCTTTGGTGGAAGGGTGTGGTTGCCGGCTCACTTTTATATGAGATGACCATCTCAGTCCTCGGGAGTGGCAATGCATCTGTGATTGACATCAGATAGAACCCCTGGTCTTTATGAAGTTGCTTACATATGTCCATGGGCGGCAGTGACCACTTACCATTAGGTGGGCTGTTTGCTCGTTTTCTACTTCATATTTGTAAAAAATAATCTCTCTTCCTTTTGGAAGTCGGTTAAAAAACTTTGCAATATTGGGGAGACGTGAAGCGGTTACCAGTCTGATCTCAGACGTAGTCGGTTCTGAGTTCTATAAAATATATAGCATTATGCCTACATGAAAAAAAGCAATTGAATTTTATTACATGTTAAAGTATACATACATACTATGTTACATCGCTCTGTCTAACCCAAAATGATGAGCTTAATATATTATGATTTGAGATTCACGACGCGTCAATAAATATTTAATTATATCCCTTCGTGAATGTATCTCGTCCCTGTATTATAATTATTACGCGATGGAGCTTTACGTGGTTTGTTCAACATGCCCTTAGGGATAGATGTGGAGAAAATTTCGCTGCGAAAATCTAACGATAAGTATTATCTCGTATTAAAAGATTTCAAGTTATACGCGGAATCTTGTAGTTATGCGCACTACAAATTTCTGTCGAAAATTTCGCTGTGAAAATTTTTTTTTTCAACTTTTTTTCTGTTTTTAACACTTAAATCTATAGATAGGGCAGAGGGCTACCTGGTGGTAAGTAGTCACCGTCGCATATGGACATTCGCGACACCAGGGGAGTCGCCAATGCATCGCCGGCTTTAAAGGAGAACTCTTTTCACACCTTTGTTGAAGATCCCCATGTCATAGCGCGCCGTGAATACCTGAATACCTAATTTGAAGTATCAATGTCGATTGCAGTCCACCTAATGGCTAGTGGCTCTACCGCCTACAGACATCTGTAAGTAACTTCATACAGAGCACGATAGCTACATACAATTTGAAATCATTGACAGATGCGATGCTAATCCCAAGGACTTGGTTGCCTCATATGAAAGTGAGCCGGAAACCACACCCTTCCATCCAACCGCAAGTGTTCAGTACTAGTGTTGCTGCAGTAAGCGCAATGTCACAGTCTTCACAAAACATCCCGCACGTAGCAATATTTTTTCTACACGCATAGCCCCACAGTTGAATTTTCTCCTGTGGTGTGGCGTGGGTACCATGGACGCTGCACCACGAATATACGTTTATGGGTGTTTACCCAGACCTAGAACAACTCTATCTAAACTCGTCATTCAGATATCTGCCTGGCCGAGAGACTAACCTGGACTGAACTAACCCGGAACCCACTGTTTTTTAATCGACTTAAAAAAGGAGGTTCTCAATTCGTCTGTATTTTTTTATGTTTGTTATACCGGCATGGTAACCGCTCTCCTCACCCGGGTCGTCCATACCATTCGTGTCCGTACCATTAGTGTTTTCGAAAATTAATACCATTGGTGTATTTGAAAATGTATACCATTAGTGTATTCGAAAATGTATACCATTAGTGTATTCAAAAATTCACACTATTCGTGTTTTCAAAAATTTCGGTGTGAAATCCACGCTCAATATTTTGTTCTAGTATAACTGTAACAAGCGTAATATTCCAAGCCATATAAAAACTCCATAACTATATTTGAAAATTCCGCTGCGAAAATCTACGCTTGATGTTTGTTGCATCGCATTATTCCAGGCCATACTGGAAACCCCAGTATTTAAAGCTGTCTGCATTTTGTACGAACGTGCTTTTCACACGTGTTTCTTGTGTGTAAAGTTTTTTTGTCTTTGCAAAATGAGTACAGCAAATGAGCATACTTTCTAAAAGATGCAAATGGGTAAAAGAGTAATTTTGCATTGTGACAATAGTGCTGATATATTCTGGTTAGAATGGATCGGTAACGGATACCTTTCCGATCCATACTTTGTTCCACCTTTATTCTTAGAAGAAGCAACGTTTGTGTGGCCAATTTTGGGTCTTGTCTTATCTGGTATAGATTACGAATGATGTACATGGGTGCCTCGGGCCACTTGCGTTTGTAAATCTATATTATGAAAAAATCTAAATAGTTCCTGTTTTTCATATAAACCTTGTCTGGTCTGACGAAGATAAAGAGAAAGCCTTCTGTAATAAGTCTATTATCCGTTTACTATTATAAAATACCAATTTTGTAAAATCAAGCTCAACCTTCAACCACATATCTCAAATGCACGCAAAAGCGGATATTTACATGCTTGCTTCCGTAAGATATAGATATGGTCTCGCCAAAGACAGCAAGAATTATTTATTTACTTTCCAAAAAGATAATGAACTGTTTGTTACCTTTACAACTTACACAGTCTAAGCAGAAGTCTACTAATGAGATTACCAACGTAAAAATTTCGCAGCGTTCCGCCTACAGGATCTCATGAATTTCTAACGAAAATTTCGCTAGATTTATCCCTATGCGTATTCCATATTTCGGGGCGGATTTAACATATTCTCCTACACGACACCTACGCCTTCCCATCTTTTATTCCTCGTTCAAATTCATATAAACATTGTTCCCGTCGATAAATGTGAAGTAATGTAAAAGCAAATTCCATCATTTCGCCGCCGAAACTACTTTAATACATGAAGGAACACGAACAGAGCAAATGGAACGTGTTATGAAAAATATATTTTACTCGTGGATGGTAGCAAATTATACTTTCTACCTATTTATTTGCAGTAAAATGAAGATGTGGCAAAATCGAAAAATTATTTTTGAAGTAAAACTTGAAAACAGTTGTCGGCGCTTTGACTAAATGGCGCTGTACCTTTACCTGAATCACGCTAACGATTTTACTTCATAGCTTGTAGCCCAAGTTTGGTACATATGTAATATGTCATAAAATGATAATATGTAATATTCGGATATAACCTACTTTATCGATTTTTGTAAAAAAAACAGGTTTTAGTACCTGTTTTTTTTTTCTGCTCAGAAATATTTTATTATTATTAAGTTTTTGCCGTATGTGATTTGCCACCCACACACACTTTTATTATGATTTATAATGGTACAAAATGTTTATACTTGAACCCCAGATATTTTGAGCATTGGGTATACGTCAGGATACGTCGAATAGAATATTGGAAGACAGATCAATTTATTTATTCAATTTTCTTATCGAATGGCACGTGTCTTTTAACATTTTTATGAAGAAACACTATAGTGAACTATAAGAAGTAACATTACTTGAGTAAAAGGGTTCCACAGAACCTTATGAAAGTTTGAGTAAAACGAAATGCAGGTGTAGTATGAAATGCAGAAAAAACTCGTATGTCATAATTGTAACGTTGGGTAAAATGTTGCATTTTTAACCGACTTCCAAAAGGAGGAGGTACTCAATTCGTCTGTATTTTTTTTTTATATGTTTTAAAAGATAACTATTATATAAATAAACAATCTTTTAGAATGTAACACTCTTTGACAAAAATATGGTACATATATGGTACGGAGAAGGAAAACATCGTGAGGAAACCTGCACATCTGAGACTTCTCATAAAAAAAAAAATAGAGTTCTCAAAGGTGTGTGAAGTCTACCAATTTGCACATGGCCAGCGCGGTGAACTATGGCCTAAAACTCTCTCTTTGAGAGAAGACCCGTGCTCAACTGTGGGACAATAATGGGTTGACGATGGAAGATATAAATATTTTTATAGATTAATGATGTTTAAAGCTTCAGTCTAATCTAATACAGCCGAGATGTTTAATAATGTTTGTGCCGAAAAGATTTGTTCCTAAATGTGTTTGGAATAATAAATAATTATATGTATCCTTTTACATGTATTTGTTTATCTTCATATGTATTTTGCCTATCCTATGTATTGTTTCTCATCAATGCACACATCGTTTAACGTTTATAATGGTCATATTATAAAAAAAATAAAAATACTTATTAATAGAAACACTCTATTGAAAATTTGATCGAAGTTCCTATACATAAATATCCTGTAAAATCCTTAGGGCATACACAACTGTTTCTTAGAATCGAATTTATTGGAACCTACAATAAATCTAACACAAAGTTTAGTTGCCTAGACTTATCCAAAAGCTGGACTCTAGTAAAAACTTCATGTATTCCCAAAGCGAACAGATTTCGCTTCTAACATACGAGAGTAACATCGCATTTAAAACTATTCCGCCTCGACGGGATCCTCGATAAAGTCGGAGTGAAATATATCGCCTCCGAAAGATCCACACCTCCCTTTGTGAGGACGGTTTGCGAGGATAACTTATTAGGCACCTTTTGTTCCGACGCCGCATCGTCTCAGAGTGAAGAGGGCTTCGGTTACAAAGGAAAATATAGTCGCGAAAATTGCTTGTTGGTTTAGGCGCTTAATGTACTGTTACATTGTGAGCTGGGTGCGTTAACTATCTTTCACTTCGATAGCTTGTGAATTATGATCTAATTCGTAATTACTCGAACGATTTATACTCAAGGAAATGATGCATATGGCAACTTGCCACGCTTTTTTAAAAATCAGATTGAAATTGATTGAAATGGTAAGTGATTTGGTACCCTCCATTTGTTAGCAACTTCATATAGAACAGGGGTTCTATCTGAAGTCAATCACAGATGTGTAACTACTTCGAGGACTGAAATGGCCACCTCATATTATGAAAATGAGCCCGCAACCACACCCTTCCAACGAAACGCAAAAACTGTTTCACATCAGAAATAGCAGTGGTGGTGGTACCCAGTCGAACTACACTGTTTCTGCCACCTTGTAAATTGTGTTCGTGATCTTACTACATAATGTATGGACTGCAGATGACCACGCAATACCATAGTCTACACCAAAGCTTTTCTACCGGTGAGTGTCGATCAGTCAGTCTTGAGATTCATAGCCGTTTTATTATTCCAAAATTTTGAAGTTAGCTGCTGGACCGACGCGCCTGTCGCACGGTCGGCGCTGATTGGTCCGTGTCCGTCCGTAATAACACAGACCACGGAAAGACGGTGTCATTGATGTATAAATGTCGAAAACATATTTTTTTACTGTCATCGTCTTCCATTTGTAATGAAAGACGATGACTAATAATTAACGTCTACGCTAGTTATCATCCTTGCTTACCTACCGTGTCATCGTCAGCAGTGTAGCAAGCGCCTTAAGTTGATACCGTTGTCAGCTGGTATGCAACCGCCATTGTTAGCTGAACGATAAGATTTAACTTCAGAGCTCTCTTAATACGACCTCGCTTCTTCAAGGGGCGTATGAGAGTTGTTTTATCTCGATTTCAATATGACACGGTTTTGTTACTTTCCTCTTTGTATTGTTGTAGCTACATACGATATGTCAATTAGATATGTGAATGGCAGATCAATGTGGTTTTATGTTTGTAGTATGGAAGTATGTACTTAACTTACTAATGTTACTTATATACTTGACCTGTATTTATATATAAATGACACGTAACTTAACTAGGTAGCTGAAGAAACCAAAAATAAAAGCTTTTAAAGAATAATAGTTTCTTATTTAAGCTTAATAAGTGTTTAGAGAGAACTTTAAACCTGTTCTCTAATAGGAAAATGTCACGAAATGTAATGTCATTTAAAGATTCATAGAACCTGGGTAAATAGAATAACTTTTTTAGATTTTGAGCATATAGTCTACCTAATGGTAAGTAGCCTCGGCCATAAATTCCTAGAATCAACCCGGGATTTTTTTTAGGTCTTATCTGATGTGTTGCTACCCAGAACTAGTGATGCGACTCGAGCCAGGTTTTTACTCGAGTGGATTAGACACACTCGTTACTCGAGTGAAAAAAAATATCACTTGAGTCAGTTACCGAGTGAACTAGTCGCATCGAGTTGATTCTGTTGTCAGTAAATGTCACTACGTTATTTCCGTCGTG
>DWNE01009772.1:0-10716 GCA_018249875.1 Cecropterus toxeus
AGAACTGCTTCACGTTAGAAATAGGTGTGGCGGTGGTACTTCACCGGTCGAACTAGATTGGTTCTACCACCTGGCAAATTATTTAAATTTAATTGCATGAAGCCTGCAGTTCACCTGATGGTAAGTGGTCGCTCTTAACCATCAACATCAGTTCTCATTCCTAATAAGAGTCTTACAAGAGTAAGATAGCTGGTAAGCAGCTAGAGCTGGATTTCTACCGAAGATGGGCCACAGATTCCGTATTCCTAAATATTAAGTGGTAATGCCACGTGTAACTCTACCTTAATACCTATAAGGGTGTAGCCCTTCTTGCTGAAGTTTTCTTCAGTTATATTTGTATTTATACTATGTCAACAACATTTTAATGTATTTGATTTCAAATTACGAAAATTTAATGATCCAATCATCTCTATTTTTTCTAATACTATCTAACATATTCGTATCATTTTAAAATAGTTATAATCGTAAGAAATAAGTTGTCTAAGTTGAACTTCGCAATGCCAAAAATGTTCTGAGGTATTTTTAAGAAATCCCTAAAAATATCATCGACTCAAGTATTCTACTTATTCAATTTGAATACTTTGAAATTCTTGGTATCTGCCAACGGATTCGAATAAAGGGATTTGAATATGGAACACCCGATAGCCTATAAAGTTCTTCAGCCTTTCTTTATGCAACGATAAGTAAGTTTTGTACTCTTTTTCGCCTTCCGAATTTAAAATTTCGATGCGAGCGCACTCGCGGCAAAAGATAGTCGGTAATGTATAATTATACCCACCAATTTTTCTACGCACTTTCGCGTCCGCACACACCGGCACAGAACCGCGTGTGCGCACGTGACCGCAACGCACACTCGCCCACAACCAATAAATAGATTGAACTAAACGGTGAAATTTAAAAAAGGAACAAAACGGGCGGATCGCATTGGCGCACACAACAACACTAATGCAACCCAATCATTAACTCTCAATAATGGAAAAGTTGCTCCGTTCGGAAATGATAAGGTTTAATTTCGAACGCCGAATTGGTATTGTAGACCTAGCATGTTAACACGTAATGCATGCGTGGGAATGACGATCACGCACACGAGTGTGTAATTTTTGATTATAGGAACACCGAATTTTCCTTTTTGTGTGCGTGAACCGTTGAAACGGTGTGGGTGTTTAAATGCATTCGTTGATCGTGTGCATCGGCGAACGGCTAATGTGTTGCGTGTGATTTATTTGTGTGCGTATTTTTGTCGTTCGCATGATGGATTCGCATGTTTGTATTGGTGTCTTTTTTCTTTTTTTGCGAGCGGACACAGGCACACAGGCCTCGTGAAAAAATAATTTTAACTGGCACAGTGCAGAGCATGTTTAATTTTTGAGCTCTCTGTCCCGCGCGAAATGGGACGTCATTACTTTTTAAATTACAAATGTCGTCGGTTTTGTATTTCCATTTTGTGTTTATTTTATTTTTTCTTTAATTCGCATTGTTTGGCCGATTCTTCGGCTTCCTTACAACTGAGTACTCGCTAGTAATCAGGTGCTCAATAGTTCGCGCTCTTTAGAATACCAACTCAAACGCTTTTAGATTGTAAACCAAACGACTTTAAAAGGTAAGACAATCTTAAAAACTTAGAAAATATGTATTGTGATCTTAGTGAGTATGTCACTGAATTTGGTCACAGACAATACGTTGCATCTTCAGATTAAGTCGGGTTACGTTTTAAGCTAATTATTTCTACCTAATAGCTCCTAATTACCGCAATTACAGGTATGTGCGCTCTATGAAGCAACTTCTTATCAAGTTCCTATATAATTATTCAAATGTCTCGTATTTCAGAGAGCATAAAATTTAATGATATAATAGTAATCGCGCAGTTCCTGGTTCGATCCCCGGCGAGACACATCTGAATTTGGATGTCTGTTCTAGGTCTGGGTATTTGTGTATTCGTCTTTGTGTGTCCATGGCACCCACGACATCGGAGAAAATCCTAATGTAGGGCTATGAGTGTAGAAAGCGTTTAGTTAATTAAAGTAATTTCTGCCGTTTTATAGGTCTTTAATTAGCTAAAATATAAACTTTCAGTACATTCAATATTAAAGTCTACTATGGTTATTCACTCGATGCATTGTGAAGAGTGCTTCCTTGAAGCCTCCTTACAGGAAATGTTCCCTAAGGAGATAATTTCAAAGGGTGTTATCTTCGTGGAGTGCCATTGTAAACACTTTTACCTCTATTGTATTATTAATTTTAGTATTATTAGTAGAACAGATGAATAAGTATAAATTATGTTGACGTTGTAGTAGTAAAACAAACATAGACAAATTGAATGGAATTCGCACTTGGCAATTTGTACTATGGTCTAAGTATGAGAGGTCTCTAAGAGGGGACCTGTGCCCAACAGGGGGTAGGTGCGTTGATGATCATGATAATAAAATTTCTTACATACGAGTTTCTTCCATGCTTTTTTCAATTCTGGTAAAATATTTACTTCCGGCATTTTTTCATAATATTGAATTAGTTTACGAGCATGTGGTCTATTTTTTGATAAGTGGTCACTTCCGCCCATGCACGACTGAAAGCAACTTTATATAGAAGAGGAGTTCTACCTGAAGTCAATCATAGATACGTTTGTAGTCCCAAGGACTAGCCTCCCATGAAATCTCCTTTAGATGAGGCGACCACCCACACCCATTCATCGAAACGCAAAAAGTGCTTCACGCTAGTAATTACAGTCATATTATTTAGTCAAGTGGTCACCGTTTTGATTATTTTTTAACAAATTTATAAAGAGTGATGTACAAATTTTTTACAAGTTTTAGTATTTATTATAGTAAACTAATTTTTATAGCTTCTTGTAAGTTTCTTTCAGAAAAATTGCCACAATGATTGAAGATTTTCATGTACGTAAGCCTGATGAAAATAAAACGTGTACAGCAGAAGACAGTTTTTAAGATGGAATGCTGGTTAAAGCAAAAGCACGGAAAACATGGACCAGCTCTCAATAGAAATGAATGCAAAGGAATGGAGAAGGCCTTGGCAAAGATCGTTTTACGAGAGCCATAAAGTATAAGTCATAATAAGTATTATTATTAGAAACATGGTTTAACAAAGGCTTATATTATGATTATTATTATTAAGAAAGTTTCTCTTTCCATTCGGTTTTGTGCCGGTATTTAAGAGTCCAAGTACGGACAAGAGCCAAGTATCTTGTTACCGCGATATACCAATATTTTATGATGTTTATTATCATTATAATTATTACCGCTTTTCTTACTTTACACACCCTTTGAGCTAAAACAAGAGTTACCCAGATATAGGATTCTAAGAAAAGTTTTAAGAAGTATTTTATTTACTCCAAGAGTCGAAGTTAACATAAAGAAATAAAATTGTAACCAGTTGAGTTGGCATGGGTAGGTATCCATTGAATTAATCTGTTGAATTGGGCTGTGCCCAGACCTAATTTCATATGCAATGTTACCCGCCCGGCCTGCATAGATGATTATGCGTTTAGCATGCGGTCAGTACTGATAGCATAAAAACAATAAATATTTATTTGTAAAAACTAATAGTTACGCCGAATTATATAACATAAATATTTGTAAATTAAATTAATGCTTGTTAGTCATTACAGAATCAAAATCAATTATTTATTTTTGTAAAAAAAATGTTTATAGATACAATATATGCAAATGCCTATTTATATAATAAGATAAATAATGAAATAATGAAAAATTCAAAGTGTTTGTAATAAAAGAAATAACATAGGCTTATATCTTAAATGTTGGTAGAATCGAACATGCTATCTGATGGTAAGTAACCATTGCCACTGACAAAGATTTTTATTTATCTGCAAGTAGTTTTAAAATCCTGCTGATGTTTCTGGTACTTTGTTATACCTCAGGTATTGTTACACCGTGAGTGATGTCTGTACTAAAACTATCAAACTATGTATAACCAGTAAGTAGCCAATGCCGCCCATGGACATCTGTAATCCCAGGTAAGATCAATCTAACGCATGGTTGGCAAGTACGTTGCTACTCCTGAGATATAAGTTGGAACACCTCGGATAAGTATTTCTCCCTTACCATACCCTTCACACCAGAACACAGAGCACGCTGAGCCATCATGAAGTAGAAATAGGTGACGTATTTTTGCAACCAAACACAAAGTGTTCTCATTATAACATAGTATATCCTTTAAGATTGCTTAAAAACTAATTAAAAGTACATTAATACCGATGTTATAAAAATTGAGGCCTAAATGATAATCCCCGACGGCTTTTCAGTTTCACCTGAAATAATAAAGTTTCAACCCATTTTATTTCTATAGATATTTTGTGTTGGCATACGAGACCATTATTATCTAAAGGAACGTAATTGGAGTCCTTTGAGCGTTTCGCCTCATCGCAATCCATTCAAGTGAGCGGCTCAGTCCACCGCACCGTCTGGTCTTAACTATGGATTGCCAACACTTAACACCATCTTTCCAGGGTCGCTGGCTGGGTGGTTCGTGCTACCATTTTCTACCCACGATTATGGAAGCCCCCTTTTAATCACGTCTTACTACAGGCAGGGATACCGTAGCCCTATTCTGATTCCGGAACTATAAGGACGAGGTAATAGTCTTGTCAATATGAACGAAAAAGCCGCAGATTCTATGAAAGCAGATGGCTTACAGTCTACATGTTACTCTAATTGTTGTAAAATGGAAGCGTTGGTTCTGAAAGCTATCCAGGGTATAAACAATATCTCTTTACTCTGTCACTATATCTTGAAGACGTCGCATACGTTCTTTTTTTAAATGAACATGTTTCTGAGCCATACAGTACGATGAAAAATTAAGTTGTCACCATTTTTTGTATATTTTTTATACTCCTGTTGCTGACTGCCCATATATTGACAAATTTGTTATAGCATTGTTACTGCAATTGGACGTTGGACGTCAAGTTCGCTAGATCCATCATTTGTTATATTGGAATTAGGTAAACAAGGCTGTCAACGTGATCCAGCTCAATAGTTCCTGTGAGTTCCAATTTTTATGTTCGAGCAAAACTATCATTACTTTTGTTCTAGACCTATTAATGTTTTACCCGACTTTCCACAGGGGAAAATTGTTATCTATTCATCATGTTTTATCATCAGCAATTTATCACATTTTTCACGCTACATTATGTTTATAAAATATGATTTAAAATGTTCCTGTAATATACTTTAACTTTATTAAGTTTGATAAAATTCACTAAAACATTCTTTACATTTTTCGAAGAAAATACCCTATTATGTAAGTTAGATTTATTTTTAAAATTTTAGGACTTTTCTTGCAGACAGTACTTCTAAGCACACGTAGGTGTAGTCGCGGGCGTTGCACTGTCCCCTCCACGGAACTGATAATGAGGACGCTGCAGTCGAATGTCATCTAAAAACGTGTTAATGACCTAAGCTATTGGGATTTTGGGCTATGACGCATACGATGTAACCAGCTCATTATAAAAACCTAAAGATAAAACTTGTTTTTAAAGTGAAACTTCTTTGAGCCGTTGAGATTTGAAATTCGAAAAGAAATGCGGTACGGAAGTACTTGACGGCGCTATAACTAGATGGCGCTGTACGCCTGCATCACGCTTACGATTTTAGTTTGTAGCCTGTATAAGAGCTTAAGTTCGGTATTTGCGAACTAAGATGTCCGAGTATGAGCTGAAATTATTACTTAATCGGTTTTTGAAAAAGCATAAGTCTTGAACTCTTTTGCTTAGAAACATTTTATTACTAAGCTTGATTTTTATCATACTCACATCATTTTTTTATCACGTAAAACTCAAGAGTTCTATCGTATTTTCTCAGTGAATTTATTAGACTTAAGACAATGTAGCATGTATAGCAAAGCGGTCTCCATACTGGTTTAACATGGGTTCCGGGTTTGACCCCGACCAGACAGTAAACAAATGATGAATTTAGATTTCTATCCTGGGTCTAGGTGTTTTTTATGCATCTCCGACAAAGAAGAAGATCTCAATGTAGGACAATGTGTATAAAAATCGTCAATTGCAAGCGTTTATATCAGTAGGTATCTTCGTCTCATTATGTAAAAATTGTTCAAATATAATTTTGAAACAGTTTAGAAAATATGTATGGTATGTACGTATGCTATCTTAAAGCTAATATAGTAATAATTACTCAATTCTTTAGTAACCCTGTTTTGTACTTAAAATGAATTCATTTTAAGTCGAATTAAGGAGTATTTGGAGCTGTTTAATATAGTTCAGACATTGTTAATATGAACCGTGTAGTTCATACGTTGACTGCTTTATTTTTGGGGAACTTTATATTGCGTTTTTGAGGGGTCCCTGAACGCTCTATTTGTCTGATATTAAGCGTATATGAGTGATAGCTCAGTGGTATACATTTCAGCCTTTTACGGGGTCTGAGATTCGAATGCTCATTTGATTTTCGAATCTATGTTCTGAATATAAATCTCAAACCCTTTAACATTTAAGAAAAATACAGTGCGAAAACCTACTTTTCTACGTTCGTGGAAACATGGGTTCTATCTGAAGTCGATTAACTAGTTGGAATGCTTCGAACACATACAATACTTTATTCTGTTTGCTATTAGGAAGAAATGAATGTGATCGTGGAGCCTCTAGAGTCGGACAGCCAAAGGTTCTATCATCTTTCATGTTATCTTTAGGATTTTTTCCAAATGTTCTCAAATATATAAAAGTCTCTCAAATAAGAAGTATACTAATCTATGTCTGTTTGACCTGTGTGATTGGTTACATTCTTAGCCATTTTAGACCCCACAAGCGGTATAGTAATGGATTCAATGATGATGATGTGGTCAGATGTCTATAGAGGGTAGTGATCGCTTAAAATCGATAACTGATAAAGAAAAGTAAAGGCAAAGAAGGGTTGCAGCGTTTATTTATTTTATATTACATATTTTATTAAAAATATGCAAAAATTTCTTGACTTACAAAGAACGGTTTTATATCACAAAAATAAATGAAGTTAAAAGCATAAAAAATAGGGTAGATACAAATAAAACATCCTACAAAAAGTCAACCCAATAGTTACCCTTAGCAACCCTTAACCCCATAAGTGGTCCAATAACAAATACCATAAAACAAAGAAACAGCGACCATTATTTATTCCCACCCTCGCTCAAAGGAAAAGATTATCCCTTCGTCTCACAATAGTTCCACATGATTTTCTTCCCATAAGCACACATGCACACCACACATGCCTACACACGTGCAGGTGTGCGCGTCACTATCCCATTCTGACTGTAGTTGTATGGTTAGCATAAATATTAGTTTAGTTTAACTTTTGATTGAAGACAAATATTAATAAATGTAATGGTAATCTTATTTATTAATATCCGTGCTTCGTAATTGTATCCGTTGAAATAATGTGACATAATTTTATATTGAAATAAATTTAGATAAATGAATTTTCAACTAATAAAGAACTATTCAGACTTTATTACTTAATAATATTATTTCAAGGTTAGGCTTATAGATACATCGGTTTTATGTGCGTATAAAAATGTAACAAAATTCTGAATAGTAACAATTTTTGATGGAGTATTTAGTAAATTGATTTTCATTTAATAAATACTAAATATTATTTAAAGGTTAGGCTAATCCTTTTAATTAAATTCAGTAATTTTAGTGTAATGCAATTACGAACATACAGTAACAGACAAACAAAAATTCTACAAACTATAAAAAGAATATGATAACTTTTGTCAGTCCCCCAAGGTATTTAGTATGCGAAAATTGGAGATATATCTTATAGATAATGTAAATTGTATTGAAATACTTATATTTGAAAATAAAATTGTAGAGAGTGTCTTTTAAATGCCAGTTTAGAATGATTACCTGCTTTATTACCTTATTCCTTTGTTACAAAAATATTTGATGTGTAAATATTAATTGTCTTACGCACCTATTTTGTTGTATGAATTTTGTTCTTACTTAGTGGAATTAAAGTTAAGGGTAAAGGGCACGTGTGAGTGTTTGCAAAGATATTATCGCTATTCTATAATACGATCTGTATTTGTATGCTTTCATGACAACCTATCTTATGATATTTATTATACCTTTAAACAACAATTTCTGTTCCTGTGTACAAACTATACATATTTCATTTCTTAAAATACTCAATATTAAGGCGACAAATCCTAGAACTATTCAATTGCTTCTCAAATTATTTGCATCAAGATAAAGAAGGTTTTTACATCTAACTCTGAGAATATTCTATGCATACAAATAATATAGAAATATAAAACATAGAGCATGCACTCCTTCTGATGGTAAGTGGCTACGGACGCTCATCTGTTATCAACCTTGGCTAAGATAAGTCGTACACGGATTGGGATTGAGGCTTTGGGGTGGGGTTGAGGTTGTGTACGTATGCGTTATTACCCTTAAGAATGAAGTAAGAAAACCTTGGATAATTATGTCTTCCTAGACTAATCCGGTTTATACAATGAGACATACATTTTTAAGAATCTGTGTTGTTGAGTGATTACCAAAACGAGATCCAGCAAGTTATGCATCGTCGGTATCAGAAGACGGCACTTAATTGAAAAAGATATACAGTTATTTCCAACTTACTTACATTTATTAGTAGTTTTGGTACTTTTCTGATAACATTACTTGACGGTGCTGCTTATTTACTTTCAGTTATTGATAGTTATTTACAGATATTGTAGGTTTGTACACTTAGTACTTTTCTAACGCTACTTGACGGTACTGCTTATTGTAAGTATTGGTAGTTATTTTTAACTTACTCTTTACTGATAACTTCAGATCATTTGTCAACTTAGTACTTTTCTGCTAACGCTACTCGACGGCAGTGTGCGTGCTAGACGTTGCCTAGACGCGCTGACCCACTGCCCGGCGACCTTGCTTTCTTATGTTGTTTCCCCGTCTCCCTCGCACGAGGCTTTCGTTCGTGCGTGCTCTATTGATAAGCAAGGTCATTCGGACCATGGTTGAAGGGACCTAGGACGAGACGACTTATTGGATTTTGTAAGGCGTCGCGTCTTATGTATGCGTGGGAATTGGATTTGTCTGCGTTAGAATGAAACGTGAGTTATTTGAAATTGGTAGCGTATAAGTTTGAATATTACCTACGTCTAGCAATTTTCACGTTACAATATTTTCTATGACTTTCAATATGTGCTCTCATTCTAAGAGAAGACCCTTGTCCAGCAATGGGATAATAATGGTTTGGCGAGGCGAAAGTTAAAGTTTAGCTCTTCACAATTTTACTATGTTGGAACAGAATATTCTATTTTTTGTTTAATCTAAGATAAAACATTTATTTTATAGGTTTCTACCAAGTAAGTATGTGTACTCTTCATTCAAACACACAATGTTTTTAATCATATTTTTGATACATTTTATCAGTTTCATGTTTTCATGTTTCTATTCTGGTGGTAAGGTTGTCTGTTAATCATTCCATCTCAGTCTTCGAGTTAAACTGAAATTACGTTGTAAATTAACCTTTTACTGTTTTCAAATCGACGTTATTGATGTTAAATAAACTGCCATCATTTAACTTTTTGGACTAAAAACTTTCATAAATATTATTTCGTATTAATATTTACGATTTTTCCTCACCTTCCGACGCAATAGTTGCAAGTATTTTTTCAATATGATGTATTACTAACTCTTAGAATAAGCTTATAATATGTGTCATTTAAAATATTACTTAAAGACATCTTTTTAGTGTCAAAAGATCGTCTTTAGATTACTATAATACACGTTTTTTATCTAACAAATATACGATTATTAGTAAACTAATGGAGTAATATAAAAATAATATTACAACTGTATAAGTACTAATCCTCAATCTTTAATTTTGAATTTTACGCTTTATAGGTATGTTTGTATAAAATATATTGTTCTATTCTAATGACAAATCAATACTATATAATTAACATTGTCACACATACAAATTGATTACCTCTAGATATTTTGCCGTCACAATTAAATTCTTATATTCATGTAACTTCAATATGAGATGCTAATCAGGATGCTATTCAGGATAGGTTCTTGATAAAACATAAATGCACGAATAAGATTAAAAACAACATACAACAAACAACCGAACAAAACATTATTGCGATTGGCATACGAGTAACGTAGACTGATGAGATTAGGCGGGGATGTGCACATTTACTGCTTTTACAAAAAAAAAACAAACTAGCTCGAAAACCCTGAGAGTTTGTAGTAAATCAGAAATCGATAATCTGATAGACCTATTTATGATCACATAACACATACGAGGGTCCACGATTTACGGGCCTTATATATATTATACTAGCTGTGTCACGCAGTTTCACCCGCGTTTATTAAAGAACAATCAATTAAAAAACAAACAAACATAGCGTGATGTTATATAACCTAATGCTTTCCTTAATAAATTTACTATTCAACACAAAAATATTTTTTCTATTCGAACCAGTAGTTCCTGAGATTAGCGCGTTCAACCAAACAACCTCTACTACTTTATTATATTATAGTATAATAGTATATATAGTATAATAGTATTTTTTTTTAATAACTAAACCTAACGATAAGGCAGACGGGCTACCTGATGGTAAGTAAGCACCGTCGCCTATGGACATTTGCAACACAAGGGGAGTCGCCAATGCATCGCCGGCTTTGAAGGAGAACTCTTTTCACACCTTTTTTGAAGAGCCCCATGTCATAGC
>DWNE01009773.1:0-10716 GCA_018249875.1 Cecropterus toxeus
GTTTAATGTTTTCTTACATATTATTATTAAAAGAAAGAACAAAATATTTGCTATGTATTCCTGGTGATTTTTTAAATATGCAAGTGATCATAATCTATCATATACCTTCCTCTCATCTCTTTGAACAATCCACTAATTAAAGTCGAAAGTCCTATCGAAATCGGCTCAGCATTTAAGCCTATACGAGTATTTTCAAATTTGTCTCAGGTTCGATCCTCGCGACCTTTGTAAGCACTACAAAACCCAAGTTCGTAGGATTTACGTGTTATTATGAAAAAAAAACTAAAGTCGTGTTTAAATTTTCAAAAATTTTATTTATCATTAGAAATGAAAACAGCTATTTATATTTGTTTAAGTGTAGTTTTGTTCTAAAAATAACATTTTCAAATTGTGCCTCATTTTCATTTATTACAATTTATTATTAATTCCAAAACTGTGCCTTTATTTTATTATGATTAATTATTATTCTTTTATTCATGCATTTAATCTAAATACTATAATATATTTGATTCAATAATAATAATAGCAGACAAAACCGCGGGGCACATGAAGTAAAAAATAAAATGGAAACCAGTAACATCGTAAAACATTAAAAAAACCGACGGCTTAAAACGAAATTTTTATTCATAATTATATACAGGATGTAAATGACAGCGTACCGAATATTAAAAATATGGATTCCTGACACGATTCTCGTGCTTATGGCGTTGGAAGTTTTCATCGCTTTTTTCTCGGGTTTTCCAAATTTTTTATGCATTTTTTTACATATTTTGGTACTATTTCAATACTACTGCGCAATGCAACATGAATATTAAAAAACACTCATATAATTGATTTCACGAAAACCAGCAATAGGTTAAAATAATGTAATGTGAATTCGCTATCAGCTGTTCGACGTTCGGTCAATGACCTCGTTGTTCACAATACATTGCGCGCTCAAATATGACCAACTCGGGAACCAATAATTTCCGAGGGAAATTGATGAGCTATTTTTTGTTTATTTAGTGTCACAAATCTACCATTGAAGTTTTCGGTACGCTGTCATTTACACCCTGTATATGCGCCGAATCTTCTTACTTGTATACTATATCCGAATACAAGAAAATGTTTACAATTTTTTAACCAACGAATGTTGAAAACGATTGCGAAAACCGAAAATAAGGAGATTTGACTGGGTTAATCATTTTACGATGTTGGTTGGTACCGTGACGCATCTAGACATACTTTTTCTTACCTTTCACCAACACATTGGCACAACTAGTACGCCATTTTAAAATTAATATAGCCTATGTCACTATGCAAACTGAGAAGATTCTAATGATATGCCATACGTCACGATCCGTCAATCCGTTTGGGCTGTAGCGTGTGACAAACAGACATGCATTGCGTCATTTTTAAAATAGGTAGCCTATATCACTTTCCAAAATGAGACGATTCTAATAATCTGTCATACGTCACGATTCGTCAAGCCGTTTTCGCTGTACCGCGTGACAAAGAAATTGACAAACAGACATGTATAAATATGTACACAAATACGCTCGAAAAATATTACCCTTCTAACGCAGTCTGGTAAAAAGTGGGCGAAATAATAATAATAGTAATGCTTTATTGCTACACAAAATACAAAAATTAACATACAAGCTTAAATCTAATTTACAAAAAGAATTTGTGAGCAAAGGAGGAGTTTCAGCTTCTGCTGGCACGAGTTACCTAGTGCAGCGCTGTTTTACAAGCTCCTCCTCTCTTTGTGAGCGGGTACGATTACTGGCTTATTACCCGACAGCGTCAGAAGGAGGGTAATGTTTTTCGAGCGTATGGTATGTATGTTTGTTTGTATGTATTTCCATTTGACGTATGTCATTAGAATCGTCTCAGTTTTCATACTGACATAGGCTATATATTTTTTTAAATGGCGCCTGGAAATAGAAGAAAAAGGGGGGAGGGTCGAATTTTTTTACTATTCTGACAATATGGGTATCAAATGAAAGCTAGTAAATAGACCTATCTAAAAATATATTGCAATACTTTTACTTGACTAGTTTTACAAAAAACTCATATAAGCGTTAAATTAAATATAGGTATATAGAAGTAGAAACAGGTTTTTTGTTTTAATGTTTTTAACGATGTTACTAGTTATTCGATGAGATTATTTTTAGGAGGGAGTCTCTTAGAAGTATAGCAACGTGTCCGAGATCGACTTCGTTCAGAGTCTGTTTCATGTTTCACTGTAGACGGCAGTCAGTGACCACTCACCATCAGATGTACTGCATGCTCGTTTACTAAGACAATGTTATAAGGCATAATAAAGTCCATTAAAATGTGTCTTATGGCGTTCCAACTTAGTCCTCAGGGGTAGCATCTGTGGCTAAACTTAGGTACGATTGATCTTGAACCGATTAGAGATCTTAAGGGACAACAGTGTCGATTTACCATCAGGCGGTGCATCCTCGTTTGCTACTAACATATTGTTAAAAATACTTTAAACGAGAGCCCAAAATACTAAAATATCAAACAACTATCAATCCAAATTCTATGTATCTCATAACTAGTGACGTGCCGTATCGTTAGAAATGTATATCCGCGGATATGGATCCGAATACGGATATTTGGTGTCAAGATACGCGGATACGGATACGGATCTTCATTTCCTTACTTAGTCGGTGTTATAGCGCGATACCTTGAAACGATAGTTGATGTCATGCCCGCCGAAACGACAGGCAGGACATGTTTCGACTTGTTTTGCGCGGGTATTACATTTGTTTGTTTTGTTTATTGTTTAGTACGTCACTGAGCCGCATAGATAACGTTTGTATATATTTCGTACAAGAAATTCGAATTGAATTTAATAGTTTTTAAATCTACCTAATCACCTATATATAGCATTTCATCCTATCAATTGAAAATGAATAAGTTGAAAGATCCGTAAAAGATCCGTGAGAAAAGTAACGGATATGGATACGGATCTTTCTTTTCCGTCGGATATCCGCAGATACGGATACGGATATCCGGAACATCACTACTCATAACGTTCACAGTTGTTAAATTAAACTTTAACATAGTTAAGTTTAATTATTTATCCGCAAACTGCAATTTCGTATATTATCTAAATGTAAATTAGATGGAAAACGCAATAATCCCGTAATCCCAGTTCATAATGTATATTCCAGATATATAGTGATTGTGATTGTCAGTGTGAACTCAGCGGAATTCACGGAAGCTCTGTAAAGCTTTTAGTCGCTTTGTCCACTGAAAGTTGAAAGGTTTTATCAAACTATTGTCATAAGTTAACAACGAATATGGTGGAGGTAGGTGACAGAATTCTAATGGTTTAACGGCGACATCTATTAGGGGATGTACGGTACTGTATTTTAGTTTTAGGGAAATCTTCAGATAAGTTTCATAAGATAATAGGAATTAACTTCATATTTGTAGCCAACATCTTGATCTTATATGTAATCTTACATAAAAACATCAACTCTATTAAATCTTATTACAATTTAAATTTATATAATATTTTTGAAGTAAAACTCCATTAGAATACCCGTGATTTGAAACTCAATGACACGAAAATGCATCACGATAAACTAACATAAACATGTGTAGAACTATATCGGCAAGAGAATTAGATAGAATACATTACATTTACGACCTTCTTTCGTGTGATGCTATTAGAATTATTTCATGATTAATCATTTATAAGTTTTATATTTTGTCGGGTGTCTATTGCTTTTTTGGCAAAGGGAGATCTTCCGGGGTTCGCGGATGGTTGCGAAAGCGTTCCCGTTTTCCCGCCGTACGGTGCGAGGAGAAAACACAGTGGGGGTTTAGCCGGTAAAAGTCCGGCATAACTCAGCTGCTGCCCCGAGCGGCTGGGTGTCCATGAGGCTTACCCACTTAAAAAAAAAACACTTGAAAGATGCTAGAACAACTTAAGTTTCACCGGAGAAGAACCAACGTTATAGCTATTTCTATTTTGAAGCAGCTGTAAATGCCGGATGACGGAAGTCCATCTGATGGTTAATGGAAACTCATTTGTAACTGTATTAAAATCCAAAAATAGGACTTCTAACAGATCAATCCAATGAGCCAATTCCAGAAGTAATACACCGAGGACATAAACGATTACATTGATCACCTCTTATTGTGTAAGTCAGCGGGCATCTACATCCGCCGAAGCGCGAGACTTATTCACGCTTAAAATGGGTGTCGCGGTGATATCTCTATGATGGAATTAAGCTGGTTTTTAACGTTTTGCATAATAAAGTAGCGATAATTTTAGTAAACGGCATCATTAGGTACAATTATACGTGGTTTTCTTCACATTAATTTAAATAAAAACCTTTTGTTACATAATTAAAGTTTTATTTAGCAGGCCTTAAAATTGATAGGCGATCAAAAATATGCGACGTGTGTATGTGAGCATTTACAACCCAATTCTTTGTTTGACGATAGCGCTGTTACTATTTCCATTAAGGCTCGGGGCAGTATAAAACCAATAAGCAGTGTAATAAAGCTGAGGTCAATCTTAGTCCGAAGTGAACAGACTTTTCCCTCGAGGTCAGGAAACAAGAGTGATGAAATAACAAATATAGAATGGCAATGAAATGTTGAATAATTGCGCGAATTTACTCCACATTAACCGTAAATTAAAATATAAGTATACTGTAACGTAACCAACAATATAATTCTATAGTTAATTTTTCATACATTTTTCTACTTATTTAAGTCAATTATTTAACAAAATTTGAATAAATGTTCCTTATGTTATTGTGTTAATAATAGGATTATTTTGATAAATAGGTATTTCTTTGTTAAAGTATTCGAATAACAGTTAAGGTAAAACACAACATTCTATCTAAGTTCTCTTAAACGTTTCGCTAAGCTATGGTATACTTCCCTCATTCTCCACTTCATCAAGTCCTTTATTACGTGCGCTGGCCTCTAAATTGGTACAGTTTTCCTCAATACCACAACATTTCCCAAGATATCTCGCCAACTGTCGTTATTTTAATGCTACGTACTGAAGGCCAGATGCGAACGACAGTTGTAGCTAACACTATAATAAAATTCTCTCTTGCAATTTAGAATTGTATAAAACGTTTATTACTAGACTTTAAAATGCTGCTAAACTTTAATGTATTCCAAATACAGAAAATAGTACAATTTAATAAGAATAAATAATTTAATTAGCAACAAACATAATTTTTGACTTGTTTTTATTGTCAGTAAACCTTATTGTACGTTTATTCTTTTTATTCTAATAGTCCTACGTAGGATTCGATGTCATATAGCTGGTATGGATATATGCAAAGACAGCACCAACACTACACGGAAACGCCGAACAGAAATCTTAATACAATTTAATTTGATGTGTAGTCAAGCATCGAACCCTAAACAATCTTATCACAGATTGAACGATATATTCATCGGTTTACTAAGAAGCCATGTATTTATAAAAGACATTATACATTTACAAGTTTTATTTAAAAAAACATTGTCTTAAGAACCACATAAAAATGTTTAATAGAAATATTACGAAAAGTCTAAATCTTAAGAAAAATGAATAAAAACTGAAGGCTATTTCAAATGAATTATGAATACACAAACAACGGTTCCAGTTTTCAGCGTTTACACCCAACGCCTGCAATTAAAACAGACGTAGAGTAAAGCAAACCATATAATTTTCTCAAATCGTGTCGCTTAGTTCACGAGGGTTATTTGTATAACTAGAAGTTCACGAAGCCTTGCTATGCGATCCTATTACTAAGAAGTAAGACTGAAAATTGCTAATACGCAATTCAAGAACCACGTACCTTTTCTAAGGTGGAAAGGTATACACAAGGTGACGTAGCGTTTAACACCTTTCTCACCAAGTTAATTTCACGTGTCAACGTTGAATGCCTATTTACGTTATTTAACTTGTTTTGAATTGTTACTTACTTATAGAGTCTTTTAAATAATATTTTTAAAATAAGAAATAGTATATGAATTGTACGAAATAGAAAAAATCTGCCAATAATCTTGGAGCAAATACGCTGAGGTGATTAATTTTTTAGTCACAATGATTTTGGTTTTGATAAAATTTTATTTTTCTAAAAAGCGATGTGGCGCTAAAACCCAATAATAATAATAATAATAATAATGTTTTTCAACTAGGAGTAATGCCTTCTGACTCTTCTTTTTCACGCGATCCATCTTTTCTATTAGCTAGAGTACCTGTTGTGCTTCATGGCGTGACCGAATAATAACAGTTTTCTGCCCTTGATGGATTTTATAAGCGAGTAGCTATCGAACCAAATCACACTCGACGGCCCAATGATTATTACTTTCGATAAACTAGTGCTTACAGGAATCGATAAAATTATACCGTCACACTGAGCCTTCCTCTAAATCACTTAATGTTACATGTATGTAAAAACCACATAGATTCGTTTATCACACACATAAAACTGAACATATTCTATATACTTTTACCTTGAAACAGAAATAACTTGCATCGAGTCCGGATCGATTGTGATCGTTTTCAGAATTTATAAGTGCATGTCTCTTTAATTATTTACTATGTAAGCCTTAGGCATGTTTGTTTGAAGTTGACATTTAAAGACATGTGACCTAGTGATACATTTTTTAAACAAGTTCTTATAAAAGGAAAGTTGTTTTACGGAGAATTTAAAACATTATAATTGTCAACTTACAAAACCTTTTATGCTTCCGGATTATTTGGTTTTCGGTTATAATGTATTAATTTAAGCTTAATTTAAATATAAATCAATCTAAACGTAAGATATTTAAATTCATTTCATAAAATCGTCATCGCTCCAAAAGGTGTTTCCGATATTAAATTTTCAGACGCCAATCATTTTCTTCAGAGAAATAAAATTTCATTACCTTTAGTGGATAACCTCGAGATCATAATAAACTGAATGTCGAATTTGTGCCGTCGGTAATTTTAGAATAGACTTAGAATAAGGATATTGATGGAGTCCGCTTTTAGACGTTTATGGCGACCCATCAGTAAATCTAATCCACTGAATCCGACCGCTCGACACGAACTACGTCGGGTTCAATTAATGGCGTTTGTGATCCAGATTTAATTTGAATTTTGATAACTGGCCCGTCATACTTATGGTTTGCCGACGACGATTAGTTATTTTGATTAATTGAGTATTTGAGTGCTATTACAGAAATAAAATTCGATTACTTGCTTATGGCACATTGAGTTAAAAGATAAATTTGGTATAATCGGTCAAAGAAGGCTATTTCCATTTTTTTCTTTTCTAGAAAGTAATTGATATGAATACCTCGTCAATACATTTTTGAAATACACGGATTTTTTTCTACTCATCTGATAGTTCATAATAGCCACCGCCGCCAGCAGGCTGACTTTTTTGGTATTATATTTATCCGCCATTTTTTAAGTATTACGCCAAGTATTAAACTATCTATGCACCTAAGCACCACCTGAGATCTATGGACTTAAGCTTTATTAGTTAACCAAAATTTTTTTTTTTATAAATATTTATAATCGTAAGAATTTCATTAAGAAAATAACAAAAAATAACTTTTTTGACCGTCTAAGCCAGGATGAACCTTTAAAGATTGCAAGTCTCTTTGATTGATAAAGCGGCGATAACCATTTGTTTCTTGCATAGGGCAGAACATAGTTAATTTGCATTATTTGCTAGAAATAATATGAGGTGTTCTGAGCTTGCTTAAATTGATCTTTATGAATTGGATAGTTTGCTGAAATTGTGCCTATTCTCACTCAACCGAAACTACAACACAACGGAATTGCATGGGCGAGTGCTTTTTATAAAAAAACGTAGTTTTATTCACACAGCCCACATTTTGTCGTTGAAATCAACAATATCTACGATTGGAATCAAATCAAAACTACAATGAAACTACAAGCAACTTCGGGCATGAAAGTCAAGCCTATAACTATGATATAAAGATGTATTTTTGATATAAATAAGAAGCTAATATGACTCTATACAAACGTAACCACAATTTACCGACATTTTCATCGCCGCCAAGTGGCATGGCTGTACTCTGGTAAATCGATGTTTAGAGCTTACATTAATAAAATTTAATGTTTCTTACTTTCAGATTAGGTAGAAGAAAGGCGTTATTTGAAAAAAGAAAACGAATAAGCGATTACGCGTTAGTGATGGGAATGTTCGGTATTGTAATCATGGTTATAGAGAATGAACTTTCAAGTGCTGGTGTCTACAATAAGGTAAGATGTTTATTAAAATATAATTTTATATGGTTATGTACAAATTTATTATTTATAGAAAAATTCTAGCTGAAAAAATTCTCGTGCGCTCTGACATATGTGTATATTATGTCGAAGTAATTGAACACGCAGAGCACCTGATGTAAAATGGTCGCTGTCGCCCGCGGACTCCTGTAATAACCTCAGATACGACTAAATTTCTGAGTTTGGTCACTGATGCGTTTCTGTTGTTCCGAGGCCTAAATTGGTACGCCTCGGATAGCGACGAGTAGCCCTCAGACGCCTTTTAATCCAGTACAATGCAATGCTTAGCAATGTTATTATAAAACAGAAATAGATGTTGATAATAACGACAAATAAGATTGGAATTGTACTTGTACACTAAATTGTAATTCCTCATGTAAGCGTTGTGTACTACAAAACATACTTCAAACTTCGGCACTTCAGTTTCCTGACATATTAAAAGAACATTGAACTTAAGAAAATATAGATTTAAATAGTATTAAAAAAGTCTTCTATTGGAAAATATTTATATTAATTTACATGAAATCTGTTTTCTGTTATTTTTCCAGGCGTCATTATACTCTCAAGCGTTGAAGACGCTTATATCAATGTCTACTGTGATTTTACTCGGCCTAATCGTCGCGTATCACGCTTTAGAAGTACAGGTAATATGTTTGCATATAAATATATATGTGTTTGCATGTAAATATAACCTAAATATTTTGTAGTATATACTTCTTAAGGCTTACAAAGGTGAGTAAGGAATTTCAATATGAGTACGCATTCCGTGACATGAAAATGGCAAGATCAAAGATTTATTATTCACTATTCAACTTATCCATTCGTTGTGATAACGTTTAGCATCTAGCACATATAAATTACAGAATATATTATGAATTTGTTCATATACAATATTGATGCATAAGCAACATTATTTCATTAGGAATGAGGCCAACTTACGATCAAGACATGCGAAGTTAATTGTAAAAAATTACGAGTATTTTTATTCTGCCTTAAATAAATTGACTAAACAAAATTTTGAACTTAGTTTATTTTCTAAGTTTCAAGCATAGCATGACACATCACGAAGACTCTGAGACTATGTGTGTGTCACTGCAATAATACAGGAAATCGTAAACAGTTTTTATTAAAAAGTATATACCCGTGTTGTATTTTACCTATTTATTGCACTTTTTTGTATATTTTATAATAATATCTTACGATACTTTACCTTCGCATAAAATTATTCGAATTTATACTAAAATTTATTATTTGTTTAAAATTGGATAAAGGGCAGAAGACAAAGAATATTAAACTTTCCAGCCTTCAGTCATTTATATACAATATCATTATTTCACGACATTGAGAACTTTCAGAACTATTACGTACTTCAATTGTCCTATTTAAAAAATAAAGTAAAATATGTATTGATTTTATGAATTGTAATAAGAGGATTAACGAAAATTCTTTCAAATCATTTTTAACAAATAAACAATATATATTCACTGTTTTTAGTAAAAATCGTTGGTTTTACAAAGTTTATCTACTGAATTGTCTACACTAACCTACTACGTACAGCAAAAGTAACATATTTTATATTATTAACCCCATTATTCGATATAGTTTTACTTCAAAAGTTGTTTGTAAAGATATGTTACTTTTAAATCAAATACTAACATGTTGCTTTATAGATCAATATCGTGTAACATAAAATTATCCGTTATAAAATTATCTCCGTCCAAGAAGTTTCAATTTCAATAAGTTTCCATAGCATTAAAAAAGAGATTTTTTTGTTATGAGGGTCCAATAATACTCATTATTTCAGCCTATGAGCCACTAGATATTGAAATAATCTCTCCAAAATTTATGTAAACATTTAAATTTTCTTGATATTTTTAAGGCAATTGTTTGGGATAATCTTCACAGTGCCTTAGCTAAGGTTAATAGATTTATTTAAAAGTACAAAAAGTAAAAAAAAAACTATTTTAACCTTCTTCTTATTCCAATTTCAGTTATTTATGATAGACAACTGCGCCGACGACTGGCGGATAGCAATGACGTGGCAGAGGATAGCTCAAATCGCCCTGGAACTTGCTATCTGCGCGGTTCACCCCATCCCCGGTCAGTACACCTTCACCTGGACAACCAAGCTGGCAAATAAGGGAGGGGTTATAGGCGTTGAAGTTGTAAGAATCACGTTGATAAACAAACTTTTTATCTAATAATGAATTTACCCCGAGTATAGGTTTATACGCAGCTATAACTTAATATTAAATTATAATATACACACTATTAGAAAGAAAGAAAGAAAGAAACAAATATTTATTTGTAAAAAATACTACAACATTGTGGCAAAAATAATAACGATAATAATAAACATGACTTACAAATCTGAAAATTGCTGCAGTAAAATTTAACAAAAGGGTCCACACTCAGCCTCACCGCGGCGAACCACGGCCACTGATTTTCAGTGT
>DWNE01009774.1:0-10715 GCA_018249875.1 Cecropterus toxeus
GTAAAATGATGTTTCCATTTTTTACATTTTTTTTTGTACTATAGCTTTTACAATCACAAGCAACACACCCGCATGTTCTTGCTAATAATATCTAATTATTACTATGATTCGCTGATTTATTATTGACAACGTGAAACAACATTTACGATCCTACATTATCTATTCTATCTAGAATCTGTGGTCGGACGGGACTGGATAAATGTCAAATGTTTTCTAGTCGATGGCTCGGTGGGGCGCTCGGAAGTGTCATGTGTGGCGTGAAGCCAATGTTGAGTTCATTCTTCATTCATCGTTTGGTTTCGTTGCGCTCGCTATACTCGCTGTGGCGAATGAAATAAGTTCGGACTCGAGCCGACGCCTCGTCACCGTGATTAAATAGTCAACGTACAGGCACCCGCGATCATTACTGGAATAAGTGTCACAGAGGCGAAACGCCTCTCGTCTTAGAAATATTGACCGTCTGCGATAAAGATACGTAATTGTATCTCGTTAAATTTTTAGGTTAACTGTACCGGTGATAGTGCATCAACTTAACCGTGAACTGTGGTTAGTGTTACTTACGGACTGAGGGATGGAGTCAACGATGACTTATAACCTGGACATAACGCCGAACTACTCGTATATTTTCGAATTTGAAAACGAGTTTATTCATCAGGATTATCGAAAATGGATGACAGAGAATTGGACGGTGGCTTTCTATTACGTCGGGGTATACATGGCTTTCATTTTCGGGGGCCAGTACTACATGCAGAATCGTCCAAGGTATGTTAATTGTAGCTAACCTCAATGAAGACTTCATTTTTATTTTCGCTCTGTTTAGCACTTTATTTGGGGCTTTTTCTCACGTTAATATTTATGCTTGTACCACGCTAAGAAAGATGAGATAGTTTTCGTAAATATTTAACTGGTTTATCATGCGTACATTTCTAGATCTTGATATAATATCGCGGTTATGTAAGGGCAGGTAAGGATTGATGTTAATTTGCAGTTGTATTAGAAACCTTATAAATTTTACGTAACGAAATAACGAATATTAATAAGGATGATTATAAAGAGGGGGTTTAATATATTTACAATATTTCATAAACTCTAGGATAAAATAAAAAAAATATTTATTATTAAATTTCTAATATGTAAACAATACATAAAAATATTGTTATCATTTAAATTAACTTATAAATAGTTAAGTCGGTAGCAATTGAAGTTATTATTCATTTTGTGTTAAGGATAAATTAAATTTTACAAGCTTTTGTTTTGCTTAGTAAATTATTTTTTTAATGTATGCATGGAGAACTTTAATACGAAATATTTAAAGTTATTTTTAATGCAGATATGTACATATTTACCAATAAGTACCAATCTCTTTTAAATAATAGTTATAATATTGAGCTTATTGAATGAATAGCTTAACATTAATTTGCAAACATGCAAGATTTAAGAGGTCCGATCTAGGCTAAATGCGGCGAAAACCGAGGGCAAATCACGGTTATCTTCTTGAATACATGCCAGACGAAATAAGAGGAACGCCTGGCTCTTTAAGCCACATAACGGCACGTTATTCAAATAAAATCAGGCTAAGAAATTTTACTTTTCACTATGTAAGTGTTTTCTTTATTCAGTTGAAATCGGGATGCGATATCTTATTTCACATAATGACAGTTCAACAATTTATGTTTAGAAAGACTGCGAGACGTTTTACAAGCTTTTGTACTTCATTGTTCTCAAAATTTTTGTTTTTCTCAGATCTCAAGGGAAATTACATTAGATTTTAAGGGGAAGATTTGAGTCGTAATATGTTAATTCATTATCCAGTTAATTTTTATCGGAGGAAAAAATCATTGAACCTCTTCTACCCTAAATTTTAAGCTCTTAACACTTTCATTACAACTTTTTTGTTATTATTTTACCGTTTTCGATTAAAGTCGAAAACACATTTTTGTCATTTTTTTGCTTTCAACCCTTTTTTTGTATCATTAGAACTACAATATCAAAAATGCAAAATTGAGTGTCAAATTTTGATTTTTGACCTTGTTTGAGCGGACTAAGCACTAAGCTTACTTTACTGCTTAGTTTAGGGTGTGGTGGCTAAGCTAATTTCCTATTTTATACTGCTATTTTACAAAGATATAAAGGACTACGGAAGAAATAGTAAAGTTACGAACGAAGAGTAATTTTCAGATAACGTGCCATAAAAACTCTTTCTTCTAATAATGGAGGAAGCATTTCTCGGAAGTGGCTTTACTTTGTGCTTCTCGTAAAAATGAATCTCTTAAGTATAGGTTTTGGCTTTCCTTGCCATAAACCCAAGATGTTGGATCGTAAAACGCGTTTCTATACAAGGACTTCTTCCGAATCCTTGGAGGAAAAATCATTAGACGTAATCCTTTTAATGACTTCCCATGATACTTTAATACTAACTTGTCTTTGAATATGTGATTTGATCTGAAGTACGCGACGCCGTGGGAACAACGGGGGGATATGTGGGATTTTTACCACAATAAAACCTCTTGGTGTCCGTAGGCACTGCGAAGAGGACTCCGGGATCTCCAAAGGAAGGAGACCGGTGTCCTCTGAGCGCATTGCCCCATCAGACTCCACATAGGTAAGCGGCTGAGCCCACCGACCTGTCTTTACGACTTACGACGGTATGCACACATACAGCCATCCTACCCGGGGTCACTTGGTACGACGCTTCGAGCTCCTACTCTTGCTGCCCACAATCCCACTTTAGTCAGACATTTTAATTAATTTATAAAGGATATCGTAATCGATTAGAAAGAAACCTTTAGAAGAAACTTATGACTTCCCGTTTTTTAATTATAGAGCTTTTTATCAAGAAATCTAGAAAAAAATGCATACTTTATACGAATATGTGAATATGCTTACATTTAATAAAATGATTCATGTTATGAATTTATTCATCATAAATTTATACAAATTACATTACAGGTATAAATTTTTAAAACATTAAAGGAATCCAAACTTTCATTAGATAGCTAAAAGGATCAATAATGAAATTAAGAATTTGTGTATATAAATCGCAAGCAAACTAAGATCAAAATCATAAGTATGTATGTACATAAATATTATTATAGTGTACGTAGATTAACAGGGTGTTGAATAATGCACGTCAACCTCAGCCAACATTCAAGGTTCTGGCAATACAATCGAATGGCCGACATGACTTGCGGCTTAGCTGAAATCAATAACCTGCAGAAGACAAAGTTAACATTGTTTAAATATATCTACGCCTATAGTACTTTTTATAAAAGCGTATGAGCATGAAACCCTTCTAGGAAGAGTACTTACAGTAAGTATAGTGCTTACAGTCCATTAAAGTAAGTAGAGTACAGTTCATTATATTCAGATATTTTTTTTACTAAATATATCTTCCTACGTTAATTTCTCCTTAACTCCGTCTGTGTACCTATAAACATTGAAAACAAACGTACAAATATCTAATTTCATAATTCAAATTTATATTCTACTACCTGTGCCAAGCAGTTTCAGCCGCGTTTATCAGAGAACAATGTATTTAAACAAACAAACGTGATGTTATATAGCTTAAAGCCTTCCACGATAAACTTTATATTCATAAAAATATTTTTTCAATTCGAACCAGTAGTTCCTGAGATTAGCGCGTTCAACCAAACTAACTCTACTGCTATATTATATTAGTATAGATTTTTATATCGACTCCGATTCTCTTTGTTTGTCAGATTAAGGTAGTCCATGTATTCCACTGATGGTAAGTGGTTAATGCTTTCCAACGACACCTGTAAGCAACTTCCTATCGAACAGTGGTTAATGCTTTCCAACGACACCTGTAAGCAACTTTCTATTTGAAGTCGATCACAGATGCGTTGCTACTTCCGAGGACTAAGATGGCCATGGACGATATAAAAGGTAGCTGGCTGAACAGTATGTTAACTATTGTACTCTATAAGTCGTGTAGAGGGAAATATACAATGCAATTGCATCCAACAATCAGCAGTCAAGCAGTTAATCGACTTCCTAACAAAATTTGTGGTTTAATTCGAATTATTATTGCGAATAGTAGATAGATACTATCATTACCTTCGCAAATTACACCAAAATTTTAGTATAGTATGCAATAATGATACGATGCCTTCATTTATTTGTGTATAAGTTCATGTATGTATTTGCTTTTATGTAGTAGGATTAAGTGAGCGTGTCAGATTAAACCGATGATTTTAATGGTACATCAAAATGGTCATCATAGCCTTCCTCAATGAATAGTCTATATTCAACGCAAACATATTTTTTCAATTCGTACGGTCACTATACCGGTTTGACACGAACTGGGTTCTGGGTTTAATCCCCGGCCAGATACATCTGAATAATGAATTTGGATGCCTGTTCTGTTCTCTTTATTATCAAGCTTTTATTTAAATGCAATTTGTTAATATTTTTTGTGTAAATATTGTCAGTGGCTTGGTGTTTTTACGCTAAATCTGAAATATTCTACATTAAATATTACTAATCTAGTGTGGTAAAAAATGGAAACTGTCATAACCGTCGACCCTCGGCAAATGAATATTTTGCAGTCCCTTGTTACGACGGTAACTAGCTGACAGTCGGCAGCTACTGCTCGCGGTAATCCAATTACATAACCCTTGAGATTCACAAATCCCTTCCTAAAATATAAGCAAGAGGCAAAATATTTCCGAATGTTGAGTTTGTTGAATTAACTCACATTCAGGACAAATATGAATATTGTAACAAGTAAAAATACGAGATTAGGATTTTACATTAATTACATCAAAACCATGCATTTTTTATTACGTATGCATGTAAGAAGTTATATTTCTATGTTAATTAATGAAATATTATTATGAATTCAAAGATATAAAGTAAATTTTAGCCGTTTAGTTGTTACATAAATCTTTTTATTCATATATCACGACAGAGATTACTCTTTATGAAGTAGTAAACTAAAGGTAATGCCTAGCAATAAAATAACGATTCCTGTCGGCTATACTAATATTATATTATGACACGCTTTCTACACTCATAGCCCCACACTAGGATTTTCTCCTGTGTCGTGGGTGCCATGGACACACCAAGTCGAATGCACAAACACCTAAACCCAGAACAGAAATCTAAACTCCTCATTAATGTTTCTGTCTGGCCGGGGATCGAACCCGGGACACGCTGCGCGTCAGACCAGTATAGTGACCGCTCCGCCACGCGGGTCGTCATAAAGCTGAAGAGTTTGTTTGGATGAACGCGCTAATCTCAGGAACTACTGGTATGAATTGAAAAAATATTTTTGCGTTAAATAGTCTATTCATTGAGGAAGGCTATAGGTTATAATATAACATCATGCTATGCTTGTTTGTCTGTTTTTTTAAAGCGGGTGAAACCGTGGGGCACAGCAAGTACAGAGTATTTGGCCGTCATTTCTCACTTCACGGGTGCTTCTTTTTGAGATTGCGTCGGTGGGTTGTTTAATTTTTTAAAGCAGGTGGGAACGATGGAAGTAGACATTCTCTTCTTGATGAATGTTCGATGCAACTCCGTGGAATGCGCCCGGCGGTAACGTAGACAAATCGCGACGTTCAATTAAAGTAAAATTAATAAAATTGCGTATTATAAATAAAGTAATCATTAAACAAAATACAAGGCAAACATTTTTTGTAAAACGCCAATTCTGTTTTTTCATAGGTCTGCATGAAAAGAGATTAACATTTGTTTAACACGAATTCAGCAAATTAATTTACTATAGAACCAGTAAAACGTTAGTAGACATCAAAGATATTTCTGAATTTGTCGCTTTATCTTTACCTTTATCTGTAAATCATTTTATCATCATAAATTTACGAGAGAAGACAATAGCAAAATAATCGGAGCCTGGCCTTAAAACTTCTACACAATCTAATTAAAACTTAAAATAGACTTTATTCAGGTGTATATACGCTCCGATAATGTGAAATTTCAACGCTTACCGCTCTTGTTCAAAGTGCTTTTAAACTTTAATTGACCTGAAACTTCTAACTTGTGCCAATCAAGTCATATTATTGGAAGAAACGTGGCTTCTAATAACGATTTCGTTTTTGAAAATGTCTGAGTTAGATCGCTTCTGTGCATTTATTTAAATAGTCAGTGGCCACCCCTCGCCACTGGCTATTACTGAAGTTTAACAGCAAAAACCATCCTTCTCTCAAGTATTCTTATCTCATACCTCCATGTTTCTTTCATCAACACATTTTGTTTCAAAATAACCACAAAAAGTCGAAAAGCTTTTGTTTGTAAATGACAGAGCAGCGTCCGACTGCCGCGACGTAACATTATTGTGGCGTTTTAATGAGAGAGCAGGCTCGTCTTTGAATATACGCTGAAGTATTTGTTGGTTAACGATGTATTGAATAATTCATCGATCTAGCGTCTTTTAAGCGAAGATATGTTCGTTTATAAAAGTGTAAGCTGTGGTTTAATAGTAGCACTACCGTGCCAGATATTGCTCGGCTGCGAAACATTTCGCTTGGCGTTAGAGTCAACGATAAGCGATTTTGGCAAATTACGCTAGAATATGATGCAAAATTTCATGGCTTTAAAAATCATACACTAGAAAACACGGGTGTCCTTTGCGTATGTATTTCTGACTTTATTTTAGCTATCCCGTTCTATTTGTCATTATAATTAAAATCATATTTTATATTATTTATAGCTGTGCCATGTAGTTTCACCCGCGTACGCAAGTAAAGCTGTCAATAACAAAATATTTTCCCATTTTTGCAACATTTTTCGTTGCTACTCCACTCTTATTAGTCATAGCGTGATGTTATATAGCCTAAAGCCTTCCTCGATAAATTTACTATTCAAGACAAAAATAATTTTTCAATTCGACCAGTAGTTCCTGAGGTTAGCGCGTTCAACCAAACAAACTCTACTGATTTACAATATTAGTGTAGATGTTTACTTTTAGTTAAAATAACTGAAAAAACAATGTTCATAGCTACAGGTTACATACATACATACATACTTACATACATACTTACATTTTTATTATTGTTAATATCCTTAGGCCATACTCTGGGAATCGTAAAGTATAAAACAAACAGCGCAAGTAACTTACTAAGAGTAAACCAACAAGAACGCGTAGTATATGACATAGTTTTAGATTAACATGAGTCAACAGATAGCGCTGCTAGAGCACTATTCATGGATGAGTATAGTTTTTTATTCACGATGAGAACAACTGATTTTACATTTGTGTTATTCATGCGCTTAGAACTCATTGTGTTTTATCTGCATAAATGTGAACGGCTGTTACAGTCGCGAGCAAAAGCTGTGAAAGAAACTCTTATCTCACCAACCTTTTCATTTCAAGTCTTTGACTTTGTTACTCTTTGCTTAAAAAGTCTTTTGTAGCGCACTGACTGTAGAATTTGGTCCTGGAAAAACATAATGTGACCATGTTTCTCACTCATTCACTCATTTCATACATTTACTTATTTTTTTAACGTCAAATGTGCTATGGTATTTTTTTTATTTCCACTTATAAATTATAAATACACTTTTGTTTCACAATACAATATTTGGAATATGAGATTTTATTTTATTTATGTACGAGGTACATAAATAGAATAAAATGAAAAAAGAAACAAATATCAATGCAATCCCTGCGTTCATCATATGAATTGCGTTGTCTCTTCAGTCCAGTCTGGTGAAAAGCTGTTCTTTCGTTCTGATGAAAGGTGTAGATGTTGTGAGGTAGAACCTCTGTTTATGATTTTCATCTATTTTGTTGTTTGGGATTTTCAGATGTCCATGGGCGGTAGTGTTTATTTACCTCAGGCTGTAAAACCTGCCAATACTAATACCAATTGTACTGCAGTCGACTCGATTAAAACTTCCACCTTAAAAAAACAGACTGACTGACAGACTAACTGTTTTTGGTATACAGAGCCTTAAAATGAGTGATTGGTATGTCAACGTTGAAATTAGATTAAAAAGTCTATTATCAATTTGAATAAGTGGAATTATTCAGTCTTCTTGAATCGTTAACTTCATTGTAGACTTGGTGAGAAGCCAGGACTTGCTAGAAAAATGTCATTAATCATTCAAAAAAATTCTATTATTTCCTTGTAAAATAGATTGTAAAATTGAAACTGTGAGCTTAAGAATATATTTTGCTTTGCGAGAGAGGACTTTTTTTGTAAAGAAATATTTGAGAAATAAATATACAAAAAACCTTTTGTCTTCAGATATAAATCTGCTACTTAGATTGAAAGAAACGAGAAAGGAAAGTAAAGTTAAATTGAAATGGAATAAAAAGCTTCATATCTTTACCGATCGATCACTTTTTGAACGACGTCCGTCTATTGTTTTTTAGTTATTTTATAGAAACAGAAATGTTAAAATTGTAAAATACATCACAAATCCAACAAAGTTACTCACAAATCCAATAAAGTTACTTTTAATATTATAATCTGAAACTTATTAAAGGTTTAAATTAATTAAGCCACCTTAAGCCAGCGAACAAACTGTGTCAACTGAATTTTGCTACAATAAACATTTCTGGGAAATTAATATATTTCTTGTGCCATCTTTGTCTTTGTTTGACTTTGTCAGATGAATTTCTCGAGATAATGGAACCAGTGAATAGATTATTGCTAAACGAAAAAGCAGAGAAGCGTTAATCATTTTAATACCTTTTTTCTAGTATGGTCTGATGACGTCATTTTGATTACCTAACTTACAAATTAATTAAGGAATGTAACTTCTAGTGATAATACGTTCCCTAGATGGTTTCGTCTGCGTGGTATTTTTGATCTTTTACCTCGAAAAATACATATTCTTTTAGGTATAACAAGTTGTACACAAACACACACAAAATATTAAAATATACATTTTTAGATTGGTTTATTTACTAGCTTTCATTCGATACCCATATTGTCATAATAGCAAAAAAATAAGTCCCTCTCCCCTTTTATCCTCTATTTCCAGGCGCTATTTTTAAAAATCACATAGCCTATGACACTAAGCACACTGAGACGATTCTAATGATATGTCATACGTCACAATCCGATAAGCCGTTTGGGCTGTAGTGTGTGCCAAAGAAATGGACATACATACAAACAAATATGTAACAGTCGAGTAAAAACTAGTGCAATTTGTCTATTAACCGTTAAATTTATTTTTTATCTGCTGTATATGTGTGCATAGATTGTCCAGATACAAATAACTTATATAAAACGTGGCAGTACAAACATTATATTTGAGCGCTCACCATACTGGTCTGACGTGCAGTGGGTTCTGGATTCCATTCCCGATGGGACAGATATCTGAATGAGGAATTCAGAATCTATTTTAGGGTAATCGTCTTTGTGTGTCCATCGACGACAAGACAATGAAAACGAAAAAATCGAAAAGAAAATCGTAGTGTAGGGCTATGAGTGTAGAAAGCGAACATGAAGGTAAAATTCAAGTATCACAAATATTTATTAGGACAACATTTAATTTGCATTCATTTCTTAATATACAAATAACAGCCTTTAACTTAGGTAGGAATATTTAGTTATGTAAGAAATTCTACGGAACTACAAGAAAATGAGATTGTTCGTCTGTTTATATACAATTCTCTCCTCATTTCGAGCATAAATTGCAAAAGAGATTGAAGTTTTCATTCCAACTGGATCCATTACAAGAATTGTTTATCCCTCGGGTCGGCTAACGAAAGCTTTAGTAAGAATAAATCTTTCAACAATATTATTCAAACGGATAATTGAATGTTCTTTCTTAAATAGTTCTTCCTAAAAATGTCGTACTTAAATTAAATTGCTTGTTTCATAAAGATTTACTATTTTTATTTTTCAAAGAAAAAGATCTATTATTTATCTTTTTAAAGGATAAATAGTAAAAAAAAAAGATATTTCAGATCTAGCTAAGTCCTTATGAAGTATTTGTTTGTATGTAATTAGAATAGGGAAAAGCCGAGAAATATTTTATGTGCATACATACTTCAAGAATACACACATACATAAAAATGGGTAGGATTTTTTATCAAACAACAATAATATGTGCCAGGTGGTAGAACCAGTGTAGGACCAGGGAGGTACCACCGCCACACATATATACGTATTTCTAGCGTGAAGCAATTGTTACATTTCTTTTCCTGCTTACTTATGTATAAGGCAACCACTTTAGACCTCAGGACTAAGAACGCATCTGTGATCGACATCCAATAAAACACTCTGTTCTATATAAAGTTGCTTACAGATGTCCATAGGCGGCAGTAGCTACTTACTATCAGGTTGTCTGCATATTACTTTCGTACTTTAATGTGATAAAAAATAAAAAATAAGGTTAGTATTATTAGTCAAGTAGAAAAAGGTTGTTAGCTATTTTTGTAATAAAATATGTGTGCCTGTCTATTTTATATCATTAAATGTTTTCAGCACTATGTGTATGAAATATGTTGTTTGTATACAATAACATTGGAAAAATACTTAAAAATGCAGAGGCTTTATTTCGTATCCTTTGCGATGACTTTAGGTGACTTCGAAACCTTTTTGTCGTGACATACAAAATGCCTTTGAGTACAAAGCCCTGCGACTGCTCCAACAAAAAATATAAAATTTATTGTTTATCATAAAACATAGAACAATATAATGAATGAGCTTATTTTTCATGCTCTTATTACATAGCAGGGAAATTAATTTAGTACACCTACATTTTAATTCATTCCC
>DWNE01009775.1:0-10715 GCA_018249875.1 Cecropterus toxeus
AAAATCGATGAAGCAATAATTGCAGCCCATATTCGGACATCGCATTTCGCATAAACCAAAATTGAGCCCTTATACAATCTACGAAGTAAAATCGTTAGCGTGATTAAGAAAGGGATACAGCGCCATCTAGTTGTAGCGCCGACAACTGCTTTCGTTACGCATTTCTGTTTCATTGACTTTCAAATCTCATCGTTTTTAAAGTAGTATCACGTCACTCAGCAAATAAGACAAAATGTGTATTACAGTCAACAAATATATTGATATAGAAATCGTAAGGTACATGATAGGGGCACTCGTTATTACGGTAGATTTTTCTGTAATATTTTCTTTTTACCGGTCCACGGCCATTTGGTCGTAGCGACTACATACATACTTACTGTGTGATTGGCTATTTCGTCTGTATGTATACGTAGTAAATCAAAATTTTGAAACACTTGAAACACATTCGAAAAACATCTCCCTCCTCTGACGCAATCGAGTAAAAACCGCATATCGTGATTACCTATTACATATCAAAACTGAAATATATTAAGAGCACACTCGACAACGCTCCAGACGTTGTAAAAAGAAAAAATCTGAATGATAACCATTTCAATAAAGATTCGTAGTACTTTAATTGTAACCCTTTGACTATTGCTAGCCGTGACATCTTCGTTACACCTGTATGAACCTTACACGAACTTTCGCTTCTATCTTAGTCTTCAGAAATTTCTAGATTTTCTATTCCTAATAAAATTTAGAACATACATAGGTATATACGAATATTTTAGTTTTCTGCTTCATATTTATCTATATTACTAGTGGTCCTTCACGGTTTCATCCGCGTAAAAGCAGGAGGGGGAAGGTAATACGCTTTTGAATATGATAAAATTTGTTAAAATATCGGAATGGTTTTATTTGGTACTTATTTTCAGACTTAGAAACATTTTTTTGCAAAAGTATGCAATGCACAGATTGACATTAGACATTAGACGGTGGAAGCTTAATTTTTGTGTGTGGATTTTCATATGCGTGTATCTTATGTTTGAAACTGAAACATATAGCATTGTCACGAAATAGTTCATCCCTAATATTATTTATATGTAACTTGTTCCAAAAACAGATGAGTGTAGTAACAATGCGGTGGGATCCTGTACAATAATTCACTCAATCGTTCATTATTATCACAAAGAACACTTCCAAACTTTCTCGTTTTACATCTGTCCAAGTTGCGTCAAGATCAGTGACATGGAAAAGTCTTATCGAGTCTCGAATATATTCATCAGTTGGGAAGTCCAAACATCTGTTCAAGTCTGGAGGACATTACCGTCATATGTTATTTCTGGGATCCTATTCTATTCGTCGTCTACGTTATTTGTTATTTTAACTTAATCGGCACGGTTCATTGGTCATGTTGTTTTGATGCCACGATTTATCAAATTCTATTTATTTAGAAATAATTTTAAATTATTTCGATGATTTTTTATATACTTTAGAAGTAGCAAACAAGTATGCAATCTACCTGATAAAAAGTGGTCACTGCTGCCCATGGACATGTGTAAGGAACTTAATATAGACAATGATTATAACTGAAGTCAATAATAGAGGCAACTACACCCTTCCACCAAAACTCAAGGACTACTTCACGCTATAAATATTTGTGGGGGTGATACCATCGACCTTTGGGTTTGACCGGGAATCCCAAGTATAATACTTGTTCTACCACCTTGCACTTTGAATACTGGCGGTATACTGGTGGTAACTGGGTTCCAGGTTCGATGTCTGTCCGGGCAGACATTTGAATGATATATTAAAATTTCTATTGGTACATTAAATCATTCATTTAGGTTTTTGTCTACTACTCTGGTCAAGCTTATTCATAACAAAACACCTTGCGTAGCGGTACATTATTCATTAACGTTTAAAATTTATTTTGTAAATTATCTTCTTTAAATAAAATATCTCAAAGATAATAAAGTACGAAAAATAAGATGATCCTCGATAAATATTATTAACACGAGAAATTCTTATTTCTCATTGAAATGGTTTCATACTATTTCTTACGAAAGCTCGTAAATAATTGAATGCAGCACTTTGCTGAGGCAACACTCCAATATAATTTGATTCAAGATAAGTCCCGGGGAATATTCTCTCTTGCATATTATACTAATAAGTTACACGATAAATAAAATCTTATATTTATGTTAATGAAAGTAGTACATTAATGATATTGTAAGTCAGTTCATAGTTCGAGATTTGTATCGAGGAAAGGCAAGTAACGAAATGTAATTTAAAGTTATAGTAACGAAATAAGGTTTAAATATGTAGTCATACCTTGTGGCTTCATTATAATGTCACCAACGTCATTAGTTTTTTGAAATCCACTGTTGGACAATGGCCTTCCCAAATACGGGTTTTTGCTAATACTCACCACACCTGGCATAACGTAGGAAGATGCTACAGCTCATCCATTAGTCGACTCCTACGACATCCAGGGGCAAGGTGGTACCATCAAGGTACCAGTGGTACTTTTGTAGACAAACACCACGCGGCGAGTAATATAATATGAGCATTTAATGCCATTTTTATCACGACCTACAGAAAAATGGCTTAAGAAATTCAGAGAATAGATTTCGTGATACTTATATATTCAAGTATTTCCTAAGCAGAAGTAAATAAGCCCACATAACTAAAATGAAATAAGCGGTTCATATCCCAGGAACAATTTAACAAACAAAACTTGAGCCTTGTAACCCAATTCGGAGGCATAAAGACACCGGCCCATCCCGAACATTACTCACTCTAAGCCGCTTGTAACACATTGTGCGCAACAAACAAACGTACAAATGGACTCATATTTATGTTGGACGAAGGGCTCAACGTCCGCCATATTTGTTCAGCTAATATTTCAGGCTGCATTCAATGTGGGATTATCGCGCTGGGACCGGGAATAAGAAATAACGGAGTATCTTTTTGTACTAAAAGTACTAGGAGAGCAGAGTAGCGGTGGTTATGTATGACCAATCGGGGCGTTATGTAATTGGGAACGTACAAGTACCAGGTGAGCATAACATTAAAAAAGGAACGTTGCATAAAATGCATAATACAATATCTTAACTTCACCTTCAGAGATGTTTAGTGAATAGTTTTATACTGCCCTTAGTACGAGTGTATTACGTTTTGTCAATGCAGACATAGTTTACGGTATCGCCTATACCTCGCAATGTACTTTGCAATAAGGAAACGTTGTAAACTCGTACTAATGGCACTATATAATCAAGGAAGAAATCCATGGGATGGTCACTGCCGCCCATAAACATCCACCCGCAATATAACAGAAACAACAAATTATAATTTGAAATTATAAGCGTTACTAATAACTCAAAATTAATAATTATATTTTAGTTCATTTCAATTTTATTAAGGTCTAGGTAATAATTTGTTTATGGTCTGAAAATTCATAAAATTTTAATAATTTGGTAGTTAGTTCAGCCCACAATCGTTATTTAAACTTAGGAGTAGACGATTTTATTATATCAACAAACTTGTTGACCTTTGATAAGCTTACAAATCCTTCGTTGAGGTCACCGCTAACCTAGCGCCTAACCCAGGTTATATTTTTTATGAATAGAGATGCGCTCATTATTCACAGTTATTAAACTGTTTAGTTTGTGAACTTATCAATCTTGCCAAATTTAAGAAATATAGTAACTGACAATTTGTAAGTGCCCCCGTAGACCTATGCAAAATAAAGACATTTCATTCCATTTCACTTCATTCCATTTCATTTCATTTCGTTTCATTTCGTTGCATTCATTTATTTTTATTTCGTTTCATTTTGATTCATTTCGTTTCATTTTGTTTCATTTCGTTTTGTAGTTTGGACGGTAATTCAAACCCTTCGATTAAATTGTAAGAACTGCTTCACGCTAGAAATAGAGAGTGTATAACTTTCCGGTCGAACTAAACTAGTTTTACCACTCAGTAATTCTATGTTTAAAGTTTTAATAAGAAATAACCCTTATCAGGAATGCTTGTAGAAGTAAAAAATTAAAAGAATAACGCACGAATGAAGGTAATAAAGTTATGCATATACATAACTCATGGAAAGCGGTCGGTGACGATAACGCGACCTTTATGATTTTTGTTCACCCTAAAAGTTGTCAACAGGCCCAAAACTTCTTCAATCCAATATTGTTTTCATTTTTTATATAAAAAATATATGTTTGAAGTAGCAAAGAAGCATTGTAGTCTACCTGTTGGTACATGTCCACTAGCGAGTACTGCAGTCAACTTCAGGCAAAATTGAATTCCTACTTAAGTTTAGCTACTTTAGTTTAGTTTGGAATGAATCAAAGAGATTAATCTACATATATATACTCAAAGGTGACTGATTGACTGACATAGTGAACTATCAACACACAAAATTTAAACCACTAGATGGATTGGGCTGAAATTTTGCATGCAGGTAGATGTTATGACGTAGGCATCTGCTAAGAAATGATTTTGAATAATTCTACCCCAAAGGGATAAAATAGGGGATGAAAATTTGTTAATTATAATACTTCTTAACGCGAGCGAAGCCCCGGGTAAAAGCTAGTAAATAAATAAAGGTAAAGGGCGGACATTGACAAAAATTTCATAGAAAAAAAATATCCTTCACCGATCCATCTCGGCTTGATTGACGGCTGACATTTATTTCAGAATAAGTTATTACCAGTTGATAATAAGTCATGAATGACATTTTTCCCCCCATGTTCAGAGTTTTACTATGTATCGCCCTTAAACTAGAAGATGACAATGCCTAGTTGTTATTAGCCGATTGCGTAGGAAGGGGGTAACGTTTTTGGAGCGTATGAATATCTGTATATATGTATGTTTGTATGTATGTCCATTTCTTTGATACGCGTTACAGCCCAAACCGCTAGCCGGATTCTGACGTATGACATATCATTAAAATCGTCTGTTTGCAGAGTGACATAGGGCCATAGGCTATATGATTTAAAGAGGGGGAGGGGACCTTTTATTATCGCGATAATATGGGTATCTTATGAGAGCTAGTAAATAGAATATTCTAAATATATTACAGTACATTATAAAGCACTAAATTAGATATATGAATATGAACAAAAATCGTATACGCAGTTTGTTGTTTTATTATTTTATCAGTGTTACTAGTTATATAAAATAAAAAAAGATGTGATTCTGGTAGCTCCCAAATTGAACCCTAAAAATTTCCATGACCTTTAAATGTAGTTAAGTAAATTTCAAATACACAATATTCTTATTCATCTTTTTGTAAGCTCATAATTGAAGCATAATATTTCTTTACGTTTAACATGAATATGTTTAATTAATATGTACTAAGATTGAATAATCTTAGTACAATAATTTAGTTTGGAGTAAATTTCATGAAGTTTTGAGTTGCAATTTTAACATAATTTTAAGACAAACAGTTAAAATACTTATAGTCAGTTTATAATAAGAATTGTTTTGAATTTAACTATTTATGACAATAAGAAACTAATATTTGATGAGCTAATTTCTTAACTATACATAATATTAGATGTTTTTATGTCCATATCTATATATTTTGTAGTTTACTCTAGAATGCTCTGTGAACCATATTTGCATACTAATTCTAGTTTTGACATAATATTACAATATTGATCTAATATGTGACGATAAGTCATTATTAAGTGACCTCTGCAATATGTTTCGAAGCAATATATCTAGGGCCATAGACCAGATACTGAACAGAAATGGCAAAACGTGGACTTTAGAAAAAATGTTCACAACGAGGCTACTTATCTCCAGTGGATTTGAATGAACGCTACTGAAATATTTGTAGCTGTCCATACTATCGAAACATTCATATAAATTACTAACTGCGCCACGCGGTTTCACCCGCTACTACATAACAAAGAACATACAAACATTTTATATAGCCTATAACCTTACTCAATAAATGTACTATTCAAGGCAAAAATATTTTTTCAATTCGAACCAGTAGTTCCTGAGATTAGCGCGTTCAACCAAACAAACTCATCTGCTTTGTAATATTAGTATAGATAGATCTGCTAAGTTTTAACCAATTTAATTAATATTTAAGTATACTTCTATTTGTTAGTATTTGTAGAGTAAGTAACTATATAGTAAAGCTATTGACTACTTACTTAACTTAAATTATTATTGTTGATAAATAATATAGTTCGTAGTTCATTCAAATTAAAAAAAAATGCAAAGCATCATTAAATAATTAATAATAGTAAAAAATGTGCATTTAATGATCTCAAAAGATATTTTTTGATGTGATTATTTTTGGAATAATGAAAGGCTCATGTTTTCCCTCTCCCGTGATGCGCCAAACAAAAATAACTACTCGTGTTATATGAATGTCTACAACATTCCTAGCTCTATCTTAGACCAATATCACACATGGGGTGCTCAATATAAACAGGCTGTCACTCTCACCGATGTATTAATAGTGCGGGACGGCGCTAATGTGGGCGCAAACACCACGCTTCCGTGACGATGGAGGAAATAGCTGTCACGCGTGCCAACGCAAACATCATTTTCGGTCAAATAAAACTGCATGATTTGATAGATGGTATGGACTAAATCGCTCAAGTCATTTAACAATATTACTAGTCTTTCTATCTTATTTTACTAATATTATAAAGGCGAAAGTTTTCGAGACTTGCATGTTTGTAACTCTCACGCAAAAACTGCTGGTCAGTTTTCGATGAAATTAACACACAGGATACTCATTTGACGACACGTATGGCGGAGAGGTCAATGTACCGACCTGACACGCAATAGGTTTCGGGTTCGAACCCCGGCCAGACAGACATCTGAATGATGTATTTACATTTCTGTTTTGGTCTGGGTGTTTGTGTATTTGTCTTTGTGTGTATCCATAGCAACCAGGATACAGTTAGCGTTATTACCGTGGTAAACGTGACTCAAGCGAGCGGAACCACGAGAAAAAGCTAGTATAATAAAAGGCATTTAATAATATACGCACAATCCTAGGGTTTACTTTAAAACTTTCTGGCGTTAAATAGAATATAAAGACAATAAGGCCTAGCGTATATATGCAACTTATTGTCGAACAACATTAAAGTATATACGAATGTATGTAGATCCGCATATAACCAACAATATAGTTAATAAACTAAAAAATGGAAACAAAAATAATATCGATTGCGTTTTTTTAATTGTTGTTCAGCTATCGACCGCATGAAACTATTACAGTTTATCGCCTCGACTTAACTGTCGATCCGCGATTATCATTAACAACCAATCAAATGGCAAACATAAAAACTAGAACATGAGTCGAAAACGAATGGACTTTCTGTATACTGTATGGTTGACTAAACTGTATGATTATTATGAAAACGTACAAGCATACAACTTGACAAAACTAATCAATCAATAACACAATTGTATGCCCTAGATCTAAGTATAGAGGCGTTAGCATGTCTGGATTTCGAACCCACATTGCATTGCATCTGCAACGTAATAAACCAAAATTTATACCACTGGATTATCAGGCGAAAAAAATAACGCATAAATATTGAAATATTGTTAGTATCACAAAAGATTTCCAAATGAAACGTTTTCTTACGATCGTTTCTCGGCTCGTAAATAATTGAAGCTTCGCTGAGGCAACACTCCAATATAATTTGATTCCCAGATAAGTCCCGCAGAATATTCCCGTTTACGTAATATATTCAATACGTTGCGCGATAAGATAAATCGATTATTTATATGATCGAAGCATAAACGATGCTTATGACTTTGTATGGTTCTTCCATTACGAAGCTAAATTTGGATAATTTTGATCGAATACGACTGTTTTTACTCGTGACGGTACGGAAACGGTATATGCGTTTGCTGTGAGAGGATATTTGAACAAACAATGTTGCCATTTATTATATAATGAAATTAAACTGGATACATTCTATCTGATTAAAAGATTTGTGTAACATACTATAGTTAAGCAGCACAAGACTTAAATTACTTTCGAAAAATTAAACTCTGCTTGAAGTTAATCACAAATGTGTGAACATTTCATCCAACATTCGTTAGCTTTTATAGGAGAAATACGTGTATCATAAATATATTCCCTTATTAAAAGAGTTATAAGTAAACGTGCCTATTGTTGCGTGATGTCTCTAAAATATGTTACACTTGTGGTCTTCATTGTTCACAGGGAGTTTAGCAGAATTTTGTGTTTACTCATATATGTTAGTAAAAAATATATTATATAAATCTTTGCATATTGGGGTCAAACATATATTCTAAAACAAAAAATAATTTGGCTTTCAATAAAGAACAAGTGTGGTTAAAGAATATACCACTATTAGTATATAGATATATTTTTAACATTGCCGTATAAAATATGAGTTTACGTTCGAAAAGCAACCAAAAGAATTTTCAAAAGTTAAAACGTTCGTTTAATATAGTTCTTTTAAATTCACTACTAATGGTAGAACTTAATATTTATTGCATTTCGCAAAATGCTTTGTATAGCCACAATGGGTGTGTAATTTGGGCCGGACCGTGTATGTAAACTGCCTGAATAAAGTATGGAACGATTGTTGTGAACTTGGCTGACCTCTGCCGTATATCTACGTATTATACTAGCCTGGTACATCGGTATCCTTAAAGAAATGTTTTTTTAATTACCGTTCAATCCATCTTATGGTACATGATTTTTACTGGGATTTTTCAAGTTCATCTGTAATCAACTCCATGTAGAATAAGGATTCTACGTTCAGTAAATTACAAGAACTTGCTTCTCTTAAAGACTTACACGATCAAGGATAACATTATGATTCCTTAGGTTATCCGGCAATCACATATTTCTAACACAATACATGCTTCACGCTAGAAATCCATTCAGATAACAAAAATGAAGGTTTGACTGTGTTTGACATCGCTTCAAAGTAAAACTCCAAAATTTAATATAAATAAATGAAAGTGTATTTATATTCTGTATCAGATTCATCAACCTAACCTACCGTACCTAATAAAAAATGCAGGCAAACCCGCCAAGCACAGTTAGTAAAAAAAAATAGCGTTACGATAGTACCCCGGTCGGCCCGTTTTGATACCTTTTATAGTACTTAAAATAAAAACAATACAGAAGTTTATGTCCTTGACGTAAAATTGAAATTCTTAGTCATTTTATGATAAGAAATTTTTAAATGATAAGACATATTTCTCTCGACTAAAACACTTGAACATAACTGAGCTAACAGCTATAGTTACAGGCGATATATGAGATAGCACAACTTAAAGCTACGGTTACAACCAACCGGTTCTACGAACTTCATTATATCATACAGAATATCATCAATACAGATATTTGATTAAAATAACGATACAGAATGTTAACTAAAAAGAAAGAAAAATAATACAAAAAAATTACAATCTGACCTTAAGAGTAACCGAAGTATTCACTAATAACTATATAAAAATTACAAGAATCATAAAAAATACTATTTTCAAGCGAGGACATAAGCCGAAGGACATTGGCTTTTAAAGCCGACACCTTTTTAGCACAAAAATCAAGTACAAGAAAAATAGAAAGACATATTTTTTCATACATTCATTCAAGGTATTATTTGAACGCCAATGACCTGACGAGCCTTTGTATGTTAATTTAAGAAGGGCTAATAAACTTCAACTGCAAATATTTTTAAAGAGATGTGTATCTCCTTAAAATATTTTATATATTTATATATATATTTAATATAAAACTTAAGTAGCAAATGAGCATTTATGTAACCTGATGTTATGTGACCACTGCCGCCCATAGATATATTCTATAATTAATTTAACACAGAACAGAGGTTTTATCCGAAGGCATCGATATGTGGAATGATTCCCGGTTTCGTGGGTGCGACCTCAGGTTATGTCGTATTTTTACCCGCTATAACTTGTATGTACTAACATGGTCACCTCATAATAAGCAGGTGGTAGAACCAATGTAGTTCGAACGGAGAAGTACCACCGCCACACCTATTTCTAGCATGAAGCAGTTCTTGCGCGAGGTGGAAGGGTGCGGTTGCCGGCTCACTTTTACATGAGGCGACCATCTCAGTCCTCGGGTGTAACAAAGCATCTGGGATAGACTTCATATAGCTATAACCTCTGTTCTATATGAAGTTGCTTACAAATGTCCATGGGCGGCAGTAACCACTTAACATCAGGTGAGCTGCTTGCTCGTTTGCTACTTCATATTTATAAAAAAAAGATAGACACATATCAGTCAAATTTATAACACCCCTCTTATATATTATTCTATATATTATTTTAAAATGATGCGTGGAACTAGAGCAGAAAGGGGGGAAGGGACAATTTCTTTACTATTGTGACAATATGGGTATCAAATGAAAACTAGTAAAAAGACCAATCTAAAATATATATATTGTAATACTTTTACTTGACTATTTTGACAAAAACTCATATATACGTTAAATTAAATATATACCGTTATAAAAAAAAAACATTTAAGCAGTCGAGTTTTTTGTTTTAACGTTTTTAACGATGTTACTAGTTATTATTTTAACTTCATTAATTAGACAGATAGAAACAAAATATTTTTTATTTATGTCTGATTTTTTTTGAAAATTTAGGGTTTTTGTGTTGTTATTATTCATACAAAGCCCCAAAATTTAAGCAAAATGTTTGGTCTCTTGTAACCTACTATTGCTTTTGAACTT
>DWNE01009776.1:0-10715 GCA_018249875.1 Cecropterus toxeus
AAGTCGACCACAGATGCGTTGCTACTCCCGAAGACTGAGATGGTCGCCTAATATAAAAGTGAGCCGGCAACCACACCCTTCCACCAAAACGCAAGAACTGCTTCACGCTAGAAATAGGTGTACGGTGGTACTTCCCCGGTCGAATTACATTGGTTCTACCACCAGGGAAAACTTGGTTCTACTTTCATGAAGGTTCATGAAACCCGTGTGTTAAATTTTATTCGAATCCAATTAGTAGTTTTAGTAAAAGAATAAAAAACACACATACATCCACACAAATCTTTCGCATTTATATAATAATGTTAGTAAGGTTACTTACATACATTTACATAGGTTACGCTATCGTGCTTATATAGCAAAAAGCTTAACCATCGTGATAACACAGTTATCAAGGTGAGCGTCGCGGAAGGAATTAGCGGACCATCAATTTATATATCTGGACGTGTCAGGGGTTGGAAACTTTGGCTCGTTCGTTAGGCTTCTATACGATGGTCTTAACTTGTTAAAACTTCGTTTACGGGAAATATTTGTGGGATGAAAACATTTTGTGGCGATATCTTGCTAAATTGTAATAAAGTAGTTGATTTGTGTGAATTTGTACTTATGATTATTTAATAAGGTTACATCTAAATATATGGTTCATATAAGAAAGCAATGGATATTTTTCTGTTTTTAAGTTGAAATATAATTATTTCTCATTTGAAAATCGAATAAAGAACATTATGTCATATGTTTTTTCATATATGTTTTAATTATGTTAATGTATATTTAATGTTAGATGTTTTGAAGAAATAAATATAAATATAAATATTAAGTGACATAACTTTATTAATATTTTGATTTGGTTGACGTCAAAAAGTAATAAAATATAATTTATTATTACTTATTTACTTTAATTATTATAGTATAAATCATTTTTAGCAATAAGGCGCTAAGTAACTTTTTAAATATCTAGTAATTTATTATTTCTCGATGTTCATTATAATGATGGAAAATAATTACCTTGTCAACCTATTATTGTGCAATTAGACACGTTTTTTTCTCGGAATAGTGGATTTTGACTTTAGTCCACTACACTGCCTAAATCTGTATAATTAGACTTCACACATAATTGAGAATTAGACATGGCGATGTGAGACCGTTTAATCTAGTTTTTGGATAATAAATACCGATATTTAATTTGGGGATCAGGGTTTCCTTACGATGTTATCCTTAATCGTTAAATTGAGTGATAATAAATTTGCTATAACCACATCGAAAAAACCAAGATATTATGGTCTAGGATTAGAACCACGATCAAATTTCATACGGCCACGTTAATGCTCCCATAGTAGGGTTTTTAAATTTACCATTTAAATATGTATTTGCCCTATATACCCCTTACCCTACAGCTGTGTATACTTCGCAGTACCCTAGTCGAATGGACCACTAATGGCAGTCAATTACTTAAGCTTGAGAAACTCGATGATATACCCGCGCTATCCATCAAACTTTGTTGAACATTGCGGAGATATGGACGTAAATACACTTTGCTGACGTTTATAGATAAATAATTAATATTTCTACCCATTTATACGCACAGCAACGCACACTAGCACACACTAGATTAAGGGCACCTAACAAGTATATAAAACAGGCGGCAAAACCAGTGTGGTTAGACCGGGGAGGTACTACCGCCAAATCTATTTCTAGCGTGAAGCAGTTCTTGCGTTTCGGTGAAAGGGTGTGAATGACGGCTCACTTATATGATGCAGCGACCATTTTAGTCCTCGGAAGTAGTAGCGTATCTGTGATCGACTTGAGAAAGAATCCCTGTTCTATAAGAAGTTGCTTACAAATGTCCATGTGCAGCAGACACCACTTATCATCAGGTGGACTGCATGCTCGTTTACTACTTCAATCTGTTAAAAAGAAAACACAAAACTATGTTCTCAGTATAATGACCATTTTAAATAATTTAAATTTTTAACATAACTGGTCCTCTTTATGTTCATTGTGTATGATAGCCATCGCTAGAAAAGAGCTAATAGTTTTATATAAAAAAACTGAAATACTGGATTGTAGCTTAATTAAATTACATCAGAAGTCTGTTAACAGTGCCCATATACTTTGATTAGAAATCATCTACTATATTAAAATAAGTCAAAGATGCAGAAATCAGGGTTTTAGGCATTTAAATCGTGATAAAGACTCTAAAGCTGGCCAATTTTATGACATTAATCCGGTCATCGATCAATTTTGTGGGCAGTTCCACTGACTTAACTGAAATCATACCAATACATTCTAAGGTCATGAAAATGATATTTGACAAAAAAAGTCAATCAATAATATATATTTTCTATTTTTAATATGCAGGAAATTTAAAAAGAATAAAATGAGACATTAACGTAACGTTATTCCATAGTTATTATATTACTTTACACAAAAGAAAACGGACATCGATATAAGATATAAACAAACCTAGTAACATAATCTACTAAACACTTTTTCCATTACAATCATATACTACAGCCCCTAAGCTTCTTGGTAGTTAATGGCGACAGTCAATTACTTAAGGCCGGGCAACTCGATCATAAATCCGGTCATCGATCAAAGCTCGGCGGAACCGCACAAAAATGTAGTTTTTCGATTTTTCGAGCGCGCTTCGCTCCGGCCAACGTGGATTTATTATTTAGCCATAAAGTTAGCGACGGACGATTAGGCTTTAAGATGTTGTGCGGTGACATTTACTAAATAAAATATTGATTTATAGCTATCAAGGTTTCGGTTCTCTGGCTTGTACTTTGCTTTGTCGTATGATCAGAGGTAATCCTAATTGAATTCAATTTATTCATGGTACTAATAATGATTTTATATAACTTGCTATTATAAATGCGACAGTTTCTAAGGATGTCTGTTTGTGTAATTGTTACGCTTTCACGGAAAAAAAATAGTCGGATTTCACTCAAATTCGTCACACATTTTATGACCTGGATATGACATATGATACTCATTACCGAGGTAAGAGTGACAGAAGCAGGTAGAGCCGTGGGAATAAGCTATAGTAATTAATATATAATGTCTTGACCTAGGTAATAGGTGTCTTCTTGTAAGAGCTAGGCTTGAGTTTTGTTATCATTATACCTTATTTTTGTTTTATTTTTGGAAACAAGATTTATTAACGAGTAAGAATGGTTTTGGTCAAAACCTCCACATGGTTAAACGTAGAGGATTTGATGGTTAATTTGGCAGTTTTGATTGCTCAAGTAATCTAAATGTAATTAATAAATCAAAGTGTAAAAAAAGATGTAAGTTAATCAAAATTATTATTGTTTACATATTAGAGTGCTTGCGATCGTTTTGTAACATATACGTTATTCAATAGCAGCAAGGTAATGACTAACAACATTTTTGTTTCCAAAATAAAAATAAATTTAGTCTAGTGGTTGGTAATGGCAATGCCAGCCCTACGTTAGGGCATTAATTGGACGGTTTCTTGACGTGGCGATAAACTAGGTTCACAATTTAAAGGCGACTCTGACGTTTAGACAGCGATTGTAATAAGTACCCGGGGGGTAAGTGTTAGTGACGGTGGTTACTGTAATTTGTTTAAAATGTTAGAGGAAAAGTTGGGTTTTAATTATAAGATGATAATTTCGGTGTTAAGTTCTGGTATACCAGAATGAATATTTAATTTTTTTTAAAGGTTTGTTGCTATGTTATTGTGTTGACGTGTTCCTTTTCTTTGATGATGATTTACTAATGTTTTCACCATAACTAAATAAATATCTTCGTGTAACGTCAAAAAAGATAAAAAAACTGTTATTGGTAATATAAAAAATAAAAATAATTATTCTTTCAATCTGTTATATCGTTAACGGTATATGCTTTCTATGAATATATTTATGTAGAATAATAAAATAAGGGTCAAACTTATATCAAATTTAGATTACATATGAAAAGTGCCTACTTAATATACTTACATATGAGACAACCGTAACGAATCAAACAAATGGTAAAATCCTTCCGCAGCTAAAGAGAATTATCGAGATAGTTACCATCTAAACAATCATACAAATTCAACTTCCCACGAACGACAAGAAGCACGCGACCGCATTTGTCATGTACTGCACGACGTGACATTTGTTAACGTCATATTTGCGTGCGACGTCGTCACTCACAACGACGTCTTCTGAACGTTGTATTGTAAAGTTGGAGTACGCGAATTAATTGATTCAATTCAGTATAAAAATTGAGGTAAGAAAGTAGATAACTTTTTGGATTACTTATATTATTCACTACTGATTAGAGACAAAAAAAAATAAAATACATAGTAAAGACGAAAATTCAGTTCTAATAATATACTTTTTGATAAATCATGTCTCTTTTGCGCTGAGAACTATTGACATCAACGTAACAGTGATCAAGTTTCGATCCAAACATTGATACAAATTCAACTTCCCCTTCGAATGGCAAGGCGCATGCGACCGCATTTGTCATGTACTGCACGACGTGACATTTGTTAACGTCATATTTGCGTGCGATGTCGTCGCTTACGACGGCGTCTTCTATATATTGTATTGCAAAGTTGGAAAACTTTTACACGGGAATTAATAGATTCAAATACGGATTTGAACACGATACGAATTGAACACAGTGAGTAAGTTGTAAATTAGTGATTTAATATAATAATATTATCTACTATCTATCGAACAAAAAGACGATATAGCATCTTATTAACTACATGTCACTTCTGATGATATACAAATCAATGTCATCTTCTCTGCGTATAGAAATATTACAATCACCTTGATAATTACCCTGTTTCGATCGAAACATTGATATAATTCAAGTTCCCCTCGAATTACAAGACGGACGCGAGCGCGTTTGTCATGTACTGTACAACGTGACATTTGTTAACGTCAGATCTGCGTGCGACGTCGTCACTCACGATGACGTCTTTTGCATCTATTACAAAGATGCAACAAAGTTTTGTAGGGGAATTAATATATATAATTCCCCTACTACTTGATGAAAGGGTAAAGATATTGTGTTTCTTATAGCCAAAAAAGTGGTTAAATTAAAAAAAAATTAGTAAGTGAATTTTATTAAATGAATAAATACGAGTGTTCACCCAGTGATCGTAAATCGATCAAAATCATTTTTTCCTGTAAAAACGGTTGACAAATGAAAGGAAAAATGTTACTGAACTATTTTGTATTTACTTTTTTATATACAGATAATCGCTTCTTTGAACTAGTTTTATTCAGAACATATTATGAAACTGTCTAGACACAGCTTGTTTAGTCAAAAACAGAATAAATATATTAATTTTATAGGATATTCGAAGTCTTAAATTATAATACAGACACCAAAAACACAAAGGAACCTTATAATACAATCTAAAGTTTAATAGTTGTAAAATCTTAAATCCTGGAACATCCATGTACTTATAAATGTCGTGAGCAGTCAACAAAACGAAACAATTTTAACAACAAATATTGTGTTGCATGTTTTGTGACATTTATCGTGATAAGTTATAAGAGACAGCGTTTTTTTGTGACACCTACTCAGATAAGGTTACATGTGTAAATTTCATCACTATAAAACATGCAAAGTGTTACCCCGCTCTCCTCCAGTCATACATTAAGCGGATGCACACATCAGTTCACGTCGCGTCGGCGTGCGTCCGCATCGCTCACTCTCGCATCTCGCGAACATAATTCCGTTTCACGGCCTAATGTTTTGTATGGAATGGTATCTGCTTGTGTTTATATGTATACCAAATTATGTTTCAACTTGGAGCATTATACTTCATTCAATGCTTGCAATCGTTTCCTTTTTACTTATTTAATATAATTTTTAAATATATTTTAAAAATATTCTATCACCGCATGAATGGACTATCCACTACAAATAGGGGAGGTTAGAATATACTTCTCATTGTTCCAATGCTAATCTTAGGAGACTTCAATTGTTCTTGAAAGTACGATGGTATTTTTTGAAGGAAATAGAAATATCATTTAATTCATAATCATTTTGTTATTTTATTGAGAGCTGTTAATTTATTTCTGCCATTTCATACAGACGAATTACATCACTCAACTGATAAAAATATTCTACCTATATTAAAAATGCTACAGTAAAGTTAAAAATGAATGGCTGTGGAATTCATTATCACTTAACAGCAGTAGGAAGATGGATTTTAAAATTCATAAAAGATAACGTTAAAGATGGGAGCGGTATAAATGAAGGCGGAATAAAAACCGCTTAATGAAGTTTCTCGTTACTAAATGACTAGAGGATAATGGATGGTTATCGATAGCCAGCATTAACGTAATCAAACTCTATTTTAAAAACTAAAGTCCGAATTTTACACAAAATAAGAATTCCGTTATTCTATAGATTTTAACGTCAAGTGAAGTAGCGTGATCATTTTAAAGCTCAAAAACATGTCTTCATATTAAACTCACACACTATGATGAAACTTAAGTAAATTATCGTGTATCATTATGTCCTAATTTGCACAGCAAAGTCAACTGAATGACGAAAACTTAATAAGCATTATAATACATTCGAACAATTTCACAAACTACGTGGATTATCGTAACGTCATGCGCCTGACCGAATATAAATAGTTAAAATAACGCTACACAACGACAATTAAAATAAAGTATCACCATCGAGTTAATAAACAAATCTAGTAATAATAATACCAACACTTTAAGTACATTGAACACAATACACCGAACCGAGTTGCTTAATAAACAAAATACAAGTGAACTCCAAATGAGAACTGAGAAAATAAACTATCACAGTGAACTTGAGAAAGAAAACCTCACAATAATTGTCACAGCCACAAACGATACTCCAAATTGTTAAACACAACACACCTGACCGAGTCACTGAAGAACGAAAACAAAGGGGGACTCCAAATGAGAACGTAAATAGGATAGGGCGAACAATTGGACCAATCAACAAATATTTTCCCGATTCCGCAGTCGAATCGACGCTCCACTTACCTGCCACCGCCATCAAAGAGCGCTGCGAATCAATCGACGGAGAAAAAAACCCCGATAATATAATACGAGCAGAATTGAATTATCGTTGGAATGAAGAGGACCTTCGATAAGGGTGTTCAGTTCTTTCGGATAAATACACGGGACATCGTCTATCAATGCGAATAGGTATTGCAGGAACAAATGACAGAAAACTGCTGATAATGTTGTAAAAGTAATATGATATTATTACTTTTACAACATTATCTACAAATTAGTTACAAATTCAATTCTGGGCATAAATTGTGAGAGAGTTACATAAAATATAAAATTATGTTCAGACTTAGACCAAAAACAGTCTAAGAACTAAACAGACCATGTGTAAATTAGAAATGTTCAATCGGAAATTTTAATTGGGATCCTTGGTCAGTGAAATAGGCATGAAAGTCATTGCCATTGTGACTATACGAGCCATCAACTATTTATCATTATTGTTTTCAGAATATGGGAGTAACCATTTAGCATGCAGTCCACCTGACGGTGGCCACTGCCACCCATGGTCTTACGTAATAAATCCTTGTCAGATCAGACTTATCTTACCCGAGGTTGTCCACAGACGCGTCGCTGGGTAGTCTATCTGTGCTTTATTTCTAAAATTATGGTGTCAGTTGTGTATAAATATTAGAAAATTTACTTTCAATTTACTAAAGTTCTTTGAACTGAAAGCGTTGTATTAACACATACAATGCCATGTCAGCCACATATGGCTGACAGTGAATGCTTATTTTCTAAGTAAATTAGGCGCTGTCAGACACGTTCTTAACGTTAAACAAGTTCTAGGTGCTATATAATGATTATAATAATAGCAAAAGTAGTAATAGTAATATTGTGTTATATATTACAAAAATATTACCGGAAATTCCATCACAATTCAAAATAAAGGCCAACCCTTTGCGAGAAAACGCTCGATCTCAAGTGAAAGACTCCATAATTCGATTGCGCTTGCTAACAATCGGCGCGTAATCGAATGGCCCTGTTTGTTCCCTATTGATAAAATAATGGAAAATGACGTGTTTGTGGTACAAAGTTCTGTTTTTGCAATGTATTATTTGTTTTAGACAAGTATTTTTTTATTTCTATAAGGGTAAGGGGGAATAAAACAATCGTCTGGAAAACTCAACGAGTATTTGTCAGCAGCAATAGGGCTGTTAATTATTGTTTTTGAAAAGTACTTTAAAAAACAAAATTATTCCCGTGGTAAGTATGCTGAATGTTCATAGTCCACGACACGGGAAAAATCCTAGTATGAAGCTATGCGTAAAGCGTTTTTAACCGACTTCCCAAAGGAAGAGAGGTTATCTATTCGTCACGTATATTTTTTTATTCCATATTAATATAGTTTGCTTATTTTTCACTTTTAATATCAGCATAATGGGGTGCATTTGAATGATATAAATATCACAGTTTTTTTTAGATGGCCAGTGTCGAGTTTAATCTGAAGTAAGCCACAGATGAGCTACTACCCCGAGGACTAGGTTTTTATACTAATTTTAATGAATACGGTCATACGGTTTGTATCAATATTTATAACATATATATTTATAATCAATGTAATTATCAATTAATCGTGTTGTATTCACGTTTTTTTGTAAGCATATCCCTCTAACCTAATCTACTTTTAAGAGGTCTCCTTGCCCTCATTCTTTAAGAGTATTTTCTTCGCACGTTATCAGTATACCGATCAATAGTTTTGATGAAGAACAATCAACACAACATCGATCAACACGATAAATTATCAAGCAACATGATATAATCGCGTAAATATATTCGAAGTCGCTTCAGTATACAATGGAAAAATTCTGTTGTGATAAGCAACAGGTTTTGTTTGGAGAAAAAATAAACAGCACAATGAATAGTGTTTATAAACAACTTCATATACTGAATGTGTGCAATATCTCTTTTGGTTTTGCCAAATGTGACAATTGTGTTACTACAAGAATAAAATAGTTTAAAAAATGCTGCATATCACACGTGGTATATTATGTTTTACAATGAGATTGGTACTTAAAGATACAGTTAGTCTTGTGTGTCGTCATATGTAAATTATAAAACGCTTTCTACACTCATAGCTCCAAACTAGGACTTCTCCTGTGGGTGCCATGAAACACAGACAAAGATGAATACACAAACACCCAGACCCAGAACGGACATCTAAATTCAACATTCAGATGTCTGTCTGGCCGGGGATCGAACCTGGAGCCCACTGTGCGTCAGACCGTCATGGTAACCGCTCCGCCACGCGGTCGTCACAAAAAAGAAAAGTAATTAGATGTAGGGTAACCTACCACTAGTTTTTGTAAACGGTTTCTATCTGCCACCGCAGTTTCGTTGTGACCACGATTCATATAATTGGGTACTTTGAGAAACCGCTACATATTATCAATTGCACTATAATATTAGCCTAAAGTCGTACATTAATATGATAGTGGAAAAACTTTGCACTTTTATTGCGTATTTACAGGTAAATGTATAGACATTTACTTACATTTACAATGGTACTACACACGCGATAATAGTACCGCGTGTGTAGTACCATTACGTGACCGTAAATTTAGTTACAATTTGAAAATATCGTTTTCCAACTTCCGCATATTAAAAAAACATACTGGACAAGTATACCATTGAATGATACACATGTTGTATATTATATTTTATAAGCTTTATAAAATTTTCTTTACTGTCTGTTTGTTTCAAATTACGCTTTTTACGATAAATTTCACTAAAAATATCGATACGTCCTGAAATTGCACAACCGAAGATATTTACTACTCCTAAAGCTATGTACACTTCAAATCATAACAAAACGTAGTAGCTACATATAGGATAGCGTAACATATAAACGCACTTACCCCGCTCAATGTTTTGATATTGTGCAAAGCGTCCTGGGCTTTCAACGCCGCTTTGCGTGTGTAAAACGTCACAAAACAGCATCCTGGAACAAAAGCGAACGCTTACATACATGAACGTGACACGGGCACAACGGGACACGGGACATGATCTTATATACAGGGTGGAGACGTGTCAGCGGTCGACTAATTTTTCATAATAATTATAATGTAATAAATTAGTTTGGAAAAATTAATTCACAAGTACGTTGCGTTTAGGAAATTTTAAACATGCAATTTTCTGTAACATCATATTCTGGTATTTTTTAGTGATGTTGCAGAGGTTATAAATGTATCAATTTACTTTACTAATGTATCAATTTACTTTTTTATTTACGAACATAATTTACATATACTGTACATTGAAACATAAAAAGTAAATTTTACAAATAACATAAATACTAAAAAAGAAACGGTGTTTATGTGCTTTTAGCTCTACATTTGTTACGATTTTACAAACACATATTGTTTTTACTTAGAGATGCAAGCAAAAGAAAATAAACAAAACATGTAAAACATCTTTATATCCTAATTCAAGCTGTAACAGTATTCCAGGAAATTGTCAATATTCTTCGTGGGTTTAAGTTAGAGTTTTCAGCAAAATTATGTAAATATAACTAGCTGTGCCACGCGGTATTACGCGCTACTACATAAGAAAGAACAAACAAACATATATGTTATATAGCCTACGGCCTTGCTCAATATATGTACTATTCGACACAAAAAAAAATTTTCAATTCGAACCCGTAGTTTCTGAGATTAGCGCGTTTCACCAAACAAACTTTACTGCCTT
>DWNE01009777.1:0-10714 GCA_018249875.1 Cecropterus toxeus
CGGATCTTGACACCAAATATCCGTATTCGGATCCGTATCCGCGGATATACATTTTTAACGATCCGGCACATCACTAGTTGCGATATATGGATTTCATTATTACAAGTAATGAATTAACACTATGTAGTGCACCTGATGCTAAGTGGCTACTACCGCCCATGGACATTTGTAATCAACCTCAGATTAGATCACAGTCTCACCTGACTTTAGCAGATGCATTGCTACCATGAGGACTAAGTTGGAACGCTTTGAATAAGTGTAGCTCCCTGCTCAGTCAGACACTGCAATGCATAATACTACTGTTATTAGGCAGAAATATGTAGATGCGGCGATGGTTCTTTCAGAGTCGAACCACAAAGAGCTCTACCACCTTTGAAGCTGTGGCGTCCTCCCGCTACTCATCAAGAGAGCCATCTCTTGATGAGTAACCGTGTTCTGAATCACGCTTATCGGAGTTTTCTCAACATCGTGCTTATATACAAGTTCCGAACAGAGACTGTCGCGAGCACGGCCGCTCCCTAGGCATGATCACCTCGCCTAGCGCGAGTTCTCCCCTTGCCAAAAAGTCAAGCCTCTAGCCAACATAAGCTACAAATTATTATTATTATTATTATTTAAAAGAATGAAGTAGTCAATGAGCATGCAGTACATCTGATCGTAAGTGGTTACTGCCACCCATGGAAATCTGTTAGCAACTTCATATAGAACAGGGATTCCATCTGAAGTCGATCACAAATGCGTTGCTACTCCCGAGGACTAATACGGTCGCCTCATATATAAGTAAGAAATTTAAATATAATTCCTATAATAATCTTAATTCAAAAACTATTTATGACTAGCTGTGCCACGCAGTTTCACCCGCGTTATTATAGAAAAATCTATTAAAAACAAAAAACACAGCGTAATGTTATATAGCCAAAAGCCTTCCGCATTGAATTTACAATTCCAGACAATAAGAAATATTCAATTCGAAAAAGTAGTTCCTGAGATTAGCGCGTTTAACCAAACTCTACTGCTTTATAATATTAGTATAGATTACTGTAATAAAATAGTGATTAAATAAAAAATTTAAACTGGTTTACACCAGTTTTATTTTTTGTCTATTGTACATTTAGGTTTTTATTACTAAAAACCTAAACTTACAATAGAAAAAAACTACATATTATAATAATAATCAGCTTAAGTAAAAGTGATGATGTTTATTATACACACGTTGATGCAAACAGTTAAACATTATCATTAAACTGACAATGGCTTGCAAACGTCTGCCGCATGCAGCCGCGCCATTGTCCATTGTTCCTGTGAACTGTTCATTCAATTCCGCAAAGAGCGGTGGACTTATTAGGTTTGAACATCGGTAAAAATATTGTAAAAACTACTCTCTTTATTTACTTATCTCAACTACTTTTATCTCTTTGATATAATAATAATTAGAAGGGTCCTGTCGATGGAAGGTGGTTCTCGGTATCATTTATTCGTAAAGCGGTATGTCTATATATTTGCATGCGAAGCATAAAAATGTATGTAAATCTATACTTTTTTAATAATTGCAATTTCAAGATGCTCCAGCTAACATTTTTCAAACTTTGATGGTCTGTGTTTGGTCTAGTTACTTTTATCGTAATTAACTTAAGTAGGCTAATTTAGTACCTGGAAGCGAAGGTACCTACAGTGATGAAACATAAACATATTATACAAAATTTTTAAACATTTTACAAGTTAATTACTCACACGCAACGCTTCTGTAAGGTTTCTACACTCATAGCCCCACACTAGGATTTTCTCCTGTGTCGTAGGTGCTATGAACACACACAAAGGCGAATACACATACACCCAGACCCAGAACAGAAATATTTTTTTCATTTATTTAATACAAACAAATTCACAAAGACTTAAATCATAAAGCTTTGCATAAACCATTTATTCTAAATTCAAATTTAGATATCTGTCTGGCCGGGGATCGAACCCGGGACCCACTGCGTGTCAGACCAGTATGGTGACCGCTCCGCCATTCGGGTCGTTACTATGTACATTTATTATCAAACCGAAATTCACTCAATGAGCTCGATTCTAGCTAACTATAACTACTAATAATTCTCCAGGGGGTAGAACCAATGTAGTTTTGCCGGGCAAGAACCATCGCCACACCTATTTCTAGCGCGAAACAGTTAGAGACCTTGCGTAGCATAAACATGTTACACAATACATATCTATGAATTCCTTGTGGAAATTAATCTAATATCAACCAGCTGCAATATCCAACTCTGTACGTGACCAATCGCTGGCATGCCTTTTTTGTGGATCGAGAAACGTGATTATTCATACAAACCCACATGCAATTATTATCGAAGTCACTGCAACAGGTGTCGTACGTTCAAATTCCATCGTATTACAACCAATAAATTAATTTCAATTTACCTTAATATGTTTTATTTGTTGCTACTTTTTACAAATTGTTATATAAACATATTGCACATATTAAACGTTGGTAAAAATGCAATGGGTTCTTTATTTGATATTTCTTAAAATTAACTATATTTAACAATTCGTACTTAAATAATAGCGAAATAGTCACCAGTTACCAGCAAAAATATAGTACTACACATAATAATGTTCTTCGGGGAGTGTAAACTCCATAAATGTATGGGAGTAGTAGTGTTTACGCCAAATCAACACATCTTAAGAAGAACCCTATTTAACAATTTGACAGTGATGAGTAGATGATGTGCTCTAATTAAACTGCTTAAAACTACTTTAAACAAGACTATATACTTAACAAATTCATTCCAAAACCGTTCAGCTTGATCATTAATATTTGATATTTTATCTTTCGCGTACTTTTACTGTAACGCTTTTTCGTGCTAGTCCCACAAATTGTTTACCTCCTTTGAACGAGGTCCATATATTTTTATGGGAAAATCATCTACTCACTCTTCACTTTCACCAGCGTTCCACTACATGTATTGAAATGAAACAAACTTTTGACAAATCATCGTTGGAATACAACAATAAATATTTAAGTTTTTGTTTAGTTTTTATATAATAACTATCAGGCGTAACAGAAAAATGTGACGCGTAACACAATAATGTGACAGAAAATTTCGGTTATATATATAAAGAAGTTTCACTTCAACAATAAAATTAATGTATCATCGCAATATGAAGAGAGAACACTGTACACTGTAAACATACGACACGGAGACCCACTGCCTATTAAAATTTAGAGTCGACTTAAAAAATACATCAGTAAAACTTCGATCGAACCACAAGTTACGTAATTTCGATAAAAACGGCGTCCTAGCTAGTAAGATTGTATCGACTGGTAGGCAAGGCCAGAGCCAAGTCAATTGCTAATCAAGAGCCCTCGATCTCTCGACCGACTAATGACCAATTACGCCTGTTGACTCTTGACCACAATTAAACGCTTACATATTTTAATTAACTCTTTTATTACAGGCCTCAACGCTAAATAAAGTTATTGTTGTACATGTCTGATATAAATTAATTAAACCGTCGTAACATAAAGTATAATTAAATATTTCAGTATCCATCTATGGTTGATAGAAATAAAGTGATAAATGATATCGGTAATCTGTTATTCAACCAAAATAAAATACAAATATATTATTTTTTTTTACTAATTTAATATCTCTAAACTTTTCATAACTACGTTTCAATTGATCGAAAACAAACACTACACGAACCATCCCCTTTCATCAATTTTCAATGTAATGGTTGTATTGTTAAGATCTATTGTGCGTTGGGAATACTAATAAATAAAAATATTTATTTTCAGAAACTATAAATACTCCTTTATCGTGTTAGTATCTACCTTATGGCTCCGTCATTAGATCCTTGTTACAAATGCGAATTTTTTGAACTCATCAAACCTATCTACGTGAACCCGAACCCAAGGACTTTTTGTCAATAGTTACAGAAAAGTCACAATCCACCTCTTGACACCTTGAATTACTTGTAATCGAAATCAAGGGCCTTACCAGAAGACACTAAGGATTTCCACCATCTACTTCCTTTCTCCATAATCCGATCGCGTCAGTAATTCAAAATTTTCGTATTGTTGTCATCCTATATCCAAATACATACTAAGCATATTAAGTATACGATACGTAAATTAGGAGTAGATGAAAATTAACTTAAAAAGCTTAGTTACATTATTATTACAAATGAAACTAAAATCAAAATGATAAATAAAGCTACTATATAACACCACACCACATACATCTGCTACACTACTTATTTTTTTATAATAAACAATTTACACCTAAGTTATACCCTTCATATGTTAACACCCACATGTAACGCTAGCCTACATTCTGACCCTACTCGTCGACCCGACTTGACACGTGCACGACAGCCATTACCAGTGCCCCACATAACGAGCACTCTCGAGGGCTTTCCCCTTATCATTACAAAACTTTTGCAATTCGCCGCCAACAAGAACTGGATTTTTAATCAGATGTAAAATTAACCGGATCTCATAGGTTGCGTTACTTGAAAGCAAGCAAACACACGGTTGTCAATACGGCATAATCATCAGTCACCAGTAGAGGAACTCAACGTTCCAAACCAGTTCTAGTACTATTACTGATAGGGTTGTCACACGATTAGTAATGTGGAATTGTATTTTAGTAAACAGCTTTGAAACTTTTCGTGCATGTGGTAATTGTGTACATTTTTATGAAGTAAAATTAACAAATACGTATATATTAATGCGGAATGTCATTGCGATTAAAAAACTGCTTTTTTCATATTTTGAAAATAACATATTTTTCTCTATAACAATTTTACACTGTTGAATAGGAAAGGTTTTAGTGAGTCATTAGAAATAAAAAATCATTATTCATAACGTCAACTTTTATTTAATAATAAATACACTCTGGGGTGTTTATTCGGCGTCGGAAACGCACAATCATATACAATTGCATAATATAATAAACAAAATATGTATATCCAAAAATTAAAATGTTTTTTATTCATGCTTATTCATTGTATTATATTAATTACGATTGTCGCCTTACTTGTTTCCTCTGAAAAGGCGACAACCCTAACGTCGATAACCTGGGCCTACGTTTACAACGCTTTACTTAGACTTACGAGTACGAGTACATCCAATCGCGCGCCAGTCACCGACCGAACGTTTGCGGGAGAGAGCGTTTAACTTGCGCGCGCGCACGTATTTCGAAATACCAACAGTTTGTAACATAAAAGTGAATTTGTGACAAATTTTCAATATCCAACGTAATTATGGTTATGTGCTCATAAACTTAAACTTACAATGAACCGAAGTGCGAATATGTGAATACGGCCTTGTGTTTAACTCCTCATAGAGCGGCGTTTACCTTTTTCCAGTAAGGAAGTATTTTGTTTATTTCAAAAGTTCATCGCCTTTGCAAATATTAACTCTATTGTTGTGCACAAAATGCAACAATGTAATAGCTATGTCGTGCAGTAAAATGATTTTGCAGTGTCTATCTTTTTTGTGTAATTACAAATTCAATATCGAAATTAAATATTAAGTAGTTTTATAATATAGTTATATGTATAGAATATTACGTACAGTACAATATTATAATGACACAACCGTTCATTACATTTTAATCCCATCTTGTCGGTGCAGACGTAATGTCTGGTGGTTAAGTTTGTTCTAAAATAGTACTTAGTTCCTGAACGTGATTTCAAGTATTGATTTAAATTAAAAGCAGAGTTAAGTGTTGATAGCAAAAATCTGTAGTAATAGTAATAATATACTGCATATGAAAATAAACTAACACTAAGTAAAAGATTTGTTTTTAATGTAACTAAATGAGTTTTCTCGAGATGGGAGAACTTCCCATTCGGGTTTAAGCACGTACTAATCCTCTAGCAAACGATTTCTCTCGACGCCCATAAGAATTCATAGCTACGATTTCTAAATGCATATTAATGCGAACCATATACTTAGCTCCACAATGTGATTGCGACATTTCCTGGTATGAGAAACAATGCGGTAATCGTAGCAACGCAAACCTAAGCCATTTTGTAACAGTCAATCAAATCAAACATATTGCTCAAATTAACTAATAATGAAAGAAATGTAATTATGTTACAAATCATTATTAGTTCATTTGTTACCGTTGGAAAGATAAAGTAAATATCATCCACCAGTGATGACTCAAGAAAGCAACTAAAACCTCCATTTCAAACAAGGACACAAGTGTTTTCAGGCCATATTAAAACGATAAGCTCGATGTCATCATACTACGAGTATATATTTCACCGTGACCTTCGTGATTAAACATTACGAAAGAATCGATAAATACATTATCTAGTTATTGACGAATTTAGTATATTAGTTATTCATCATGCCGAGTTATACAAAATTAACGTACGAGTATTCCAAGTTACGCAAGGACTTTGGAAGACAGGTATTGTTTCAAATGGTACCCGCACATCTTTTAGATTCTATCAACCCCGATAAGGAACAACAAAACCAATATATGCTTCGCAATCCCGTGGACAGAGAGGTGCAAGCAACAATGCCGCAATCAGAACACGAAACGAACACAAAAGAATTGGTAATTCACGAGCAAGGCATAAATCATACTGAAGGCGGCTGGCCGCGTGAAATACATCTATATAACGAAGAACATATTGCTCGACATTGCCGTAGAGTCCAACACGAGGACAACTATATTCGTACCGTTTTACATCTTACACCCCAGATGGAACATTATATCGACCAAAATAATGCAGTTGACATGTACCAGACATATTTTGATGATATTCGTCCTCAAAACCCAGTTGAAAAATACAACATTCAGATTGGAAATATATTCCGCGATCCACTAAAGAGGCCTGTTTCGTGTGTCATATGGACAAACGAAAAAAAGTCTAAACTAGCCGTTTCATACAGAAAAGACTTTTCCGAGGATGAAATTGAGTCTAAATTAAAGCATGTTTGCTATTTATGGGACGTCTGTAGACAAACGTCGCCTATTTACGAATTTTTTCCCAAACACAGCTGTTGGCAATTAGCATGCTCGCCCGTAGACTCAAATTTAATGATCGCTGGTCTTAAAAATGGAACTGTTAACGTATTTGACATTCGTGAAGGGCCAAATGCTATATCGAGTAGTTCAGTTTATAACTCACATCGCGCACCGATAACTGCCTTGCTATACACCCAATCGCGAACTCACTCGGAATTTTTTACGGGATCTCCCGATGGTCAATGTCTTTGGTGGGATATTCGGAATCTTTCAAATCCAATAGATCAATTACCAATGTCTGTAAGGTTGAAACCTTCAGAAGAGCCAAATTTATCTAATTCTGAAGGCGTAAGTTCTTTACAATTCGATCGTGGCTTACCAACAAAATTTCTGTGTGGTACTGAGTCTGGGCTCGTTATTAATGCCAACCGAATGGGTAGAAGTCACTCAGAAATCCTAACTTGCTATTGGAATGCACATTCGGGACCAGTTCGCGCCGTGGAGCGAAGTCCTTGCACTCTGAGGATGTTTATAACTTGCGGAGATTGGACGGTTCGCATTTGGAGTGAGGAAGTTCGCTCTGCTCCAATTATAGTTTCAAAACCGTATAATCATCAAGTAACGGATGTTGCATGGGCTCCACTCAGATATTCTAGCTATATGGCAATCTGTGAAGGTGGAATGTTTTATTACTGGGATCTTCTGCGAAAATATCGCGAACCAGTATCAAAATTGCACATCTCTAAACATGGCCTCACGAAAGTAAAGCCCCATCCGGACGGAAATTTGATTGCCGTAGGGGACAACCAAGGAACGTTATTCTTGTTGCAACCATCGGAAAATATGACACGATCAGGTACTAATGATAAAGTACTCATGCACCAAACATATGACAGGGAAACTAGACGCGAACATATTCTAGATTCGCGTATGAAAGAGATACGATTAAAAGTGCGCATGGAGGAGAAAATGACACAGGTTCAAACGGAAGAAAGTGTAGACGAAGACGAAATACTTCAAACAACTGAAGAAGAATATCTTAAAATTGTAAAGGAAAGTCAACGTGAAATGGATTCCATGTCCACATTGAGCAATTTATCTGCTTAGAATTGTTTAGCATATTCGATAAAATTCATTATTTTATTTGACTTCGATAACGCATTGTTTTAATGTCATATTATCTTCTATATTTGACGAAATAAAACTACTTAACAATACATTACTATCTCGCTCAGTAGCATCTGGTTACTGTCATATTTTTGTACGTTGTAGCAGCAGATTTATGTTGATATACTAGTGTAGTCTAAAGGGTGTAGTTTAATACAAAAGTTCCAACTTGAATTTCAAAGATAATTACCTCTTCAAGCGACCTATAAATTAATGTAACTATTATTAAATTAATTAACATCACCTACTTTTATCGCAATTTCTTAGCCGTACTAGCTGTGTCCCGCGGTTTCACTCCCTACTACGTAAGAGAAAAATAATCAAACAAACAAACGCAAAAATATTTTTTCAATTCGAACAAGTAGTTCCCGAAATTAGCGCGTTCGATTAAAAAACCTCTTCAGCTTTATAATATTATAAAGTATCGTAGCTTTTAACCTTCTACAGGAATAAAAGGAGCAGGTTAGTCGTACACATTAGTTCATCCGTGTATTAAATGTGGCCGTATGACCCGCATGCTTAACCAGAGTGCATCCGGCAAGCTAACCGCTGGTTTAGCTTACAATACAACAATGTAGTACGAGCTTCAAGTACGCAATTGAAATCCCTTTTCAATGGATAAAGCAGTAGGATCAGCGGGATAAGGGTCGACTTGCATGAACCAGGTTATCTCATCGCTAAAAATAGATGGATAATTGTATGTTATATCGTTTTAGGCTATAATATGTAACTTGCTTTATTGGTGCCAAAAGAGTTTTTCAAAAGCGATAATCCATTTGCGTCTATTGTTGGAAATGTCCATAAAAGACTGATATCCCGAAACGTATTCCATGTCCCTTTTCTTATTTTACTTATGCTTCTATAAATACTTTAAACACGCAAAGCGCCATCTATTAACGCATACAAATTTTAGAGGAACGTGCAACATGACGGTTTGAATACCCATATCTATATCTGTATACTAATATAAAATGAAGTTTGAATACGTAATAAAAATAACAAAAAATATACTCCATACAATAGTATCGGTCCCTCAAACTAAATATGATAAAAGAATCGACAGCTAATAATAAAAATAAGTCTTCGTCATATCGGACACAAAAAGTTGTTCGATATATTTCAATTCTGTTAGTATCACGTTTCGGAATTGACAAATTTATAGCTAGTGGCGACTGACAAACTAACTGTTTCACTCTTTCATTATTTTTGAGCAAAACAACTTAGAAGAAGCCAGTAAAAGTAATTTAACGTGAGTACCCTAGAACTTTATGGCCTAGAATTAGATTTGAAAAACGCTTACAATACCAGTAGAAACGACACCGCATAACAAGTTGTAAGTAATCGTGGACCGCTATACCCACAAGCTAGTGAATACAAAGGTACGTCACAGCAACTTTCACCTGGCGAGTAGGTAGTAGGGTTGTCAACAGTTAAAAGAGCTACGCACAGTAAAATGATACTTTGATGACCCGGGTGGCGAAACGCTCACCATGCCGATCTAACGCGCAGTGGGTCCCGGGTATGATTCCCGGCCAGACAGGCATCTGAATGATGAGTTTAGATTTCTGTTCTGGGTCTATGTGTGTGTACGTCTTTGTGTGTCCATGGCACCCACGACACAGGAGAAAATCTTACTGAGGGGCTATGAGTATAGAGATTTTACATTCATAAATATTATTGTGTTAGCGTCATAAATAAAAAACAAGGTTTGCATAATAATGAATTGCATAAATAAAGGACAATAGTTACTAGCGGTGTGGGTACCAATAAACATACATGGCGATTATAAAATGAGAATTCAATGTGTGTCGCAAAGGACATAATATACTATTCTATAATTAAAGTTCTACTAACTCGATATCACCTATAAATCGAATTTATTATTTTCATGCAGATGAAACTCTCATCATCTTTTGCATAAACTAGATTATTTTTTTATTTCATCTTTTCACAGTCTTTAGTGCATTTATGTATTCGTGGACACCGGATCTACGCTATCGGTTACAGGTACACAGGTTACAGTCCACCACGCTGAAAAAATGCATGGATACACTACACCCACCATGTGAACATTTTACCTGTTTTTAAATCTCACGTGTAAGTTTCCGCACGATGTTTTTCTTTACTGCTTACGCAAATGATAACGAATTTCTACTACGCACGTGGCGAAAAATCAAAGATTCGGGCCTGGAATTCTAACGAACATCTAGATTTCAAGCCATAAACAATCATCACTTGCTAACTTGTCACTACTAATACTAATCATCAATTGCATAAATCTATAAAGGTGTCAACCCTAAAAAGCCGCACGCGCTAACCGTATACACGACAACCCATTTTCTTTTGGATTGAACTATCTACAATGACACCCGCTTTGCTTACTTGCACTCGCGTACTGTTAGCGCAGCGTAGAAATGCATCGTGCAGCAAAACTGTACACGTGTCGCTTTCAACTATTATAAATATGCATTACTGCATTTATTTAAAACACTACACTAACTATACTATCATTATTGGCAAATTATATAATAAAATATTAATACATAATTGACATTGCA
>DWNE01009778.1:0-10714 GCA_018249875.1 Cecropterus toxeus
ACGGACAGACAGACATGACGAATCTATAAAGATTCCGCTTTTTGCTACGGAACCCTAAAAATAGAAAAGTTAGGTAAGTTAGGATGTTTTTGACTCTGTTAAGAAATTGAATAAATAAATACACGTGATATCTTACTACAAAGCAATTCTTATGTAGTAGCAGGTGAAACCGTGGGACACAGCTAGTATGTTTATAAAATAGCTTATATCTTAAAAACAAAATGTCAAATTAAATGTACAATTTAGCAACCAAATTACGATCCCAAAAAAATAATAAATAATTTATTTGCTCTCACAAGGTTATTTAAGCTAAGCAGAACTTAAGGCTAAAACTATGGTCGATCTTGAACCTTGGTTGTGAGAGCCTGGTGCCAGATGTAGATATAGTTCACCAGTTCCTCGTACCCAAGTTCTTAATGGTGAATAGTTTTGTGACTCTCGTAATCTAATACACAGCACATTAAAGATATAAGAATAAAATGAAAAAAAAGATCCCAAAAATACAACTGTTTTACTTCACTTTGTAGGTGACATACTCAAGTCTACTTTTTTGTAGCAGAACAATGTCTGCATGTGTCCACTTCGCTAGTTAAAATATGCTTTTAGGTTTCGTAGTTCGAGGCTCTGTTGTTTGCCACAAAGCGTTGCATGTTCATTGTCAATTATTCTTACTAGTCCACCTCAAATGCTACAATAGTGCTAATTTGTTTAACCCTGTTTTGAAATGGCGTACTTATGAGATTAGTATTTTTAGGTTTTGAGTTTATTTAGATGGTCTTGTTATACAAGACAGTGACAGTCTAGTGGTAAAGCTCAGCATCTAGGGGTCAGAGGTTCAAAGCCCAGGAAGTAAGCTAATTTACAAAAAAATAATTATCGCCTGCTTTAATAATAAAGAGAAATGTTGTGGAGGAAACCTGTATGAAGTCTACCCTTTGTGCGTCCACACTTTGTGCGAGCGATGTGTACTTATAAACTAGTGTGTCCTTTGAAAAAAGACCTGTCTCCTGCAGTGAAATAGTAATAAATGTAGGATTTTGTCAAAGTTTTGTCAATTTCACAAATAAATCATATAGTATTTTATGGACAAAACGTAATATAATTATTTTATTATTCTATACGTTATATTTTTTTAAGTTACATGCTTGTTTTAAAATTAATGTAATGACGCGGTCGTACAATTTGGATTTGGAACTGATGGATTTATTCGTTTGATTTCGGCATCGAAAATATAGTATTTTTGCGTTTTTGTCTAATAGTACATAGTACGCAGATCCGAAATATCATACAGTAACTATATATTATAATACGGTTGTCAACCCCAAATGAATGTGAAGTCACTCATTACTATTTCATACGTACCTACACGTGCAAAGCGATAGAACTTTGAGATTTAATTAAACTTTGTTTTTGAGTATACTTGACTAAAATAAAAAAAATAGAACTTGTTTGGAGATGTAAGATTTACTATCTTACATCTCCAAACAAGTTCTATTTTTTTAGTAGAACTATAAATTATTCCAAATGAATTATGATTACAAGCGGGCGAAACTGTGGGTCGTTGCTAGTAAAATTTTTCTTACACATAAATAAAATTGAAGTGCCGTCTTTGTAGGTGAAATATTTTTCTACTTGCTACTGAGCTGTAGCAAAATTCCCGGTTATTAATACTCAGAAAGATAACATCAGACGGGCATTATAGATAATGACATATTATCTTGTTATACTTACTAAAATACATAGTAAATATGTATACCGAAGGACATATTATATACTAGCTTATAACCGCGGCTCTGCTCGCTTCAGTTATGTTTACCTTTGTGATGGTATCCTAATATGTGTTAGTCCAAATCATAAACTATCTGTGTGTAAAGTTTCAGCAAAATCTGACCAGTAGTTTTAGCGTAAAAGAGTTTCAAAGACAAACATCCTTACAAATTTTCGCATTTGTATAAAATTTTGTACAAAAAATGATCGCCATAAAATGTCCTTGCATGTATTAAGGACGAAAATAGAATACTAACACCTCCCTGCAATAATGCAGCCCACCTGATGGTAAGTGATTACTGCAGTCCATGGACATCTGTAAGCAACTTCATAAAGAACAAGCGTTCTATCTGTAGTCAATCACAGATATGTTGCAATCTCGAGGACTGAGATGGTCGCCTCAAATGTGAGCCGGCATCCACACCTTTTCAACGAAACGCAAGAACTGCTTCACGCTAGAAATAAGTGTGGCGATGGTACTTCCCCGGTCGAACTACACTGGTTCTACTAACTTGCTCTGGTCTCACTCTAATGAGTATCACATGTGTCAATCCAGGTGATTACCTGCCTGTGTACCAAATTGTACTGTGTACACATACATTCTCACAAACTCTCGCATGTATAATATTAATAATATTGGTAATAAACCAATCTGAAATATATGTTACAGGGAAAAAAATTGTTAGTCTAGACCACGATCACTATATAAACCTATATATTTAATCTTTTTGTGGAAACATAAATTGGCATGGTTTAACTGTATCAGATTCAGTAAAAAATTTGAAGCAAATATTATTACAACTCAATGTTAGTAGTATCTTACTACTGCAAACTGTTTTCCGTTCTAAATACAAAAGCTAAAAATAGTTGTTTTTGAAATATTTGCGAGATATTCACGTCAACGAAGTTTTCTCTAGAAAGGCGATTTGTTTTGTTGTCATTGCAGACAGCTCGTAAAAACTGTTCACGAAGGTTTTTTAGAGATGGTTCACACGATCTGATTTAGAGTAAGCTTCCTTCTGAGGTATTCCCGGGGTACATGAGGCGTAACAAAACGCACAAGGACTCTTGGAATGAAATAGATGATTTTCACTTAAATATATATAAGTTAGACTACCGAAGGAGCATTTCACCTGATGATAATATTCACTGCCGCCCACGGATATCTGTAAGCAACTTCATGTAGTAACTTCTATCACAATCACTGATGCGTTGCTAGTCCCGAAGACGAAGATGGTCGTGAAAAACAAAGCCGGAATCCACTTGTACGCACGGCTGTGTGAATTTGTATGACGTCTTTGTTGAAACAATTGGCGTCGACGCAGTTATATTCTTATCTAAGCGATTACCATAATCGATGTTAGCGGGATTTTTTGGAAATTACTGTACTTTTGGACGTGGCGATATATACTTTATTTGTACAAAGTATCCATATCTTACACCATCGCAAAATGTCGAATGATAAATGGACGACTCAAATTTTCGTATGCGACTAAGTCTTGTCTGTCTTATAGAGCATTTAAACCAAATGATGACACGATGACTGTTTAACTGATGACTGAGTAACTATTTGTATATCTCAACAACTATTTGTACAACTCATATTGTACATTGAATTATAACTTGATTATGACCTTTGCAGGATTCAAAACCATTCAGTTGGGACGAAGGTTCTCCAGAAAGAGAGAGCTCGCCGCCGATGCCCTCCATTCCTCCGCCGCCGCCACCGCCCATCGTGGACGACGATCTACCGGTGGTGTGGTCGGAAGAAGTTCCAGATTTCGCCTTCCCAGAGGTGACGGAGCCAGCGCCATTCGATGAAGATACAGAACCCTATGCCGTAGCGCTTTTTGATTACTTCACGGACCATCCCGACGATTTATGTTTTTCGGTGAGTGTTTGTATTGCTATTATTTTGTAACGAGATTTCCTGGTACATAATTTGCAAATGAGATTTCCTGGAGAAATTATGGACAAACCAGGCAAGTTGCAGAAGAAATTATGTAATTTCTTCTGCAACTTGCCTGGTTTGTCTTCTAGTTAGCAAAAGATATTCATAGATACAACATTATTTTTTCAATAAGGCCTCTTTTTTGTTGTTGACGGGGAGGGAGCTGGTGGGAATCTTCAAAAGCTATAGTTTCGTTGGAGAAAAATCGGGTTATATGATTTTTTTTGCAAGATAACCTTCGATGGCCTTCCACGGCCCTTCATTGATGATTATGTACATGATCTTCAACGGAATGCAACCAGATTATGAATAAACATTCACGATATTCATAATCAGATTGCTATCTTTAAATTTAATTATCAAACAAATAAAAAAAAATAAACGATTAGTTTATACAAATCTGTACATTATTCCGCTAAAATACAATTATAATGAAGAGAATCTGTACGTTCAAAAGTGTACTTCAGCAAAAAAATTGAATGATAATATTCTACTCGGAACGTCCGAGGCACCATTAGAGGCTAATGCCCTCAGTAATAATGCCATTTATCGTCGTTAACTTTGATTGAAATAATTTATAAATGGTATCTGCTGTGAAAGAAATAAAATAAAAGATAAGAAAAGAAAACGCAATTATAAAGTCCTTTGTTTAACGCGGTATCTTTATTTAGTATTCCGATTGCGTTTATAGATAACCATATTTGCTATATACTTTCTATTTTATTATAATCGTATCTATAAATTGATACGTGAAAATCTAAAACTGTTGTTTCCTTTTTTAGTATTTATCATGAAAAATAGAAAAGACATTCACATTTGTCTAATCATCGCAGAGCCTAAAATAGTGTTATTCACCAAGATACCCACAAAGAACGGAATTATTGATGTTTTGCGCAATGAATACCCATCTACACATATTTTGTATGCGTATTTAAAATCTGGTGTGAGAATACAGTCTTAAAATAATCCAAACCTCGGCAAAAAGTACTCCTGTATGTGTCTGTTGCCGCCCTATTAAAAGGTCACGGACGGATTGAAGTACATATTTTTTATTTCGCTTGAGGTCCTTGTGTTTCTGCTTTCATCATGTTCAAGCAGATATTCAAACATTTCAAACTTCACCAGTCCATGACATAAGCGCGTTCAAACTAACAAACAAGAAACCTACAATCACTTCTGATTTATTTAAATGTATAAATATTATATTTAAACACACTTAAAAAACAAAGTGTGTGTGTGCAACTCACACACGGTAGAAATGAAACTTAATAATAAAAATCGGCCAAGTGTAGCCGGCCTCGTGCACGAAGGGTTCTGTACCATAATCTACAAAAAACACCAAAAAATCACGTTTGTTTGAATATTTATTTTATTCTGTTTATATTCTTATTTGTTGTTATAGCGGCCACAGAAACACATTATGTGTAAAAATTTCAACTAGGTATCACGGTTCATGAGATGCAGCCTGGTGACAGACTGACGGACAGACGGCCAGACCGGCTGAAAGACAGCGGTGCCTTAGTTATAGGGTGCCGTTTCCCTTTGGGTACGGAAACCTTTTAAATAATAAAATGATTTATAATTAGTAAATATATATATTTATATATATACGCTACGAAGCATAGCACAAGGAGACTGCGAATATATCTCATTCTCTCGCCGATTTAATCCTATACATTTGAGTGAATATTTCGTAACGCATTTACGTTTCATCGAGTTTAAAAACAACGGTTCTAAAGAAATTTCATTCAAAAATCTTTGTACCGAACGCCACTGATTAAATAAACAAGCCTAAGCCTTTTTCTTCGCGACTAAGCATGTACTATTAATTAATAATAATTTTAATATAGTTGTTATGTTCAATTTGTTCACAAATCAGTTGTAATATTCTTTATTGCATATTATATCATTATTAGTCTACAATAAATACGCAATAACCAATCAATCTGATGTACATGACCTATTAACATCGTTGAATTAATGTTAATAAACTCTGTATCGTTTCACGTCACTACAAAGCTTTATACTCGTACATGCAAGGAAGGGTTCTGGTTTTCGCGCATATCTATGTATGTATGTAATGTTCTTTCTTACATCATGTCGTGCTAACTGCTGGTTGGATCTACGTAATTGAGTTATCATTAGATGTCTTACATTTTTAGAAGTGTCGAAAATAAACTGGTAGCTGAGAGATGCCAATGATATTTTCTTAAATGGTATAAAGGTATGGTTAGACGTCATCGTGCCGACTCCAGCAATCGCTGGGTCCGCAACCGTTCCTCCCTCTAACGAAGGGGAAAGGTCGAGGAACCCGGCAACGGGGACCAAAGCCGGGGTGGCTTTGCTTCCAGACCTGTCTTCTTGTCCCGGCTCGAGTTTTAGGCTCGACACGAAAGCCTATGTTTTACGAAGGCGTCTCATTGTTTTTTTTAGTTTCTTTTTGTTCTTTTTTGTTTCTTCTTGTTTTCAATTAGCGCTGTTTTAAAGTTGTGTGGTCCTTTCTTGTTTTGTAGCTTCAAAGCTTTACGTATGATTTTGTTTTTGAATGCATGGCAGTTAGCCAAATGCTTCACTATTTTTAGATGATTCATATGAATGTTTTGTTTTGTCAACATTTGCGTTTTACCAGCAATTTCGTAAAGTTCATGGGCACCTAAGGTATTTATTTTTACATTTTAAATTCCATATAAGACAAGTAGGAAATGGACATATAGGCTTCGTAGTACGAAATCAGTCATCGTCTTTCAGGCACATCTCTAACAGTACCATTAGTACGAGTTTGTCTTGTTTTTTCTAGACAAGATTGAGTCTTGTTTCTGCCAAAAATGCCCTATATAAATTTTAGTTCCGAAACAAGCCGCTAGGGGCGCTGCATGTAGATGTATGGGCAGACTGCTTCACGCTAGGAGGCTTGACAGGTATATCCGGTCGCACCATAATCGTTTTACCTCGCAAAGCTACCTTTGCATAATACGCCATAAAGCTTTACTAATCGTAAGTAACATTTACCGCATCATTACATATATTTAATGAGCAAATAAATCATGTAACCGCTAATGATTTATGTCTCATTTTATTAACAGCCGTGAAAATCTCTAACGATGAGGTTACATAGTAAGTATACATGTTATATTTAAATTTACAGACATAATGTCATATTATTCCTTATCTTTCTTACTTTATCTTTCGATTAACCTTTTGAGGTCCTCTGCCAGCCATAGAGAGAGATCTATGGCTGGCACCTAATGCGGGTTAAAAGGGTAAAACGGTACCCTGTTACTAAGACTTCAGTAGGCTGTATCTCATGAACTGTGGTACCTAGACAGGTGAAATTTTCACAGATGATGTATTGTTGTTACCGCTATAACAACATTCATTCATTACAGATGTGTAAGTGGGATGGTAGCCACTATAGCCACCATCAAGCAACCATTGACGTTTTGCTCGTTTGCTTCTCCAATTTAATGAAAACACGAAATTTTACAAGAGATTTCTTTGTGTTTTGAAATCATTTTTATACATATGCCTCGGGCCACATATGTGGTAGAACCAAGCGCCGTCTGGACTTTATTCAACGAAATATAGATAGGAATATTGAACGGCAATTTGTTTATTATAAAGCCCTTTCATAATAAATATTTTTTATACATTAAAAAAGCAAAAAATATATTTTTAATTAATTCTCTGAAATTTATAAAGAAAACTATAACAATCGGTCTAGAAGTTTGAATAGTAAGTTTTTTATTGAAATATTTTTTAAGAGTTTAAGTATGATGAATTTCACCTTATGAATTCATAATAATGTATTTATGTATGAAGTAAAATGCCAAAACTAAATTTCAAAGGGTAAGGTTAAGTTTTCTCTAAGTCCTACATTTCTCTGAACGTGTGGTGTGTATATAAATCTACTAAAGAGCGTGGACATTGATTGCGTGAGCAATAAATTATCATAACTGGAAGCGTGCTTCGTCTATTCTTGATTTGTAACGGAAGGAAGTGGAGCAGTTCGCAGAAGGATGCCAGGTGTGTTACGAGACTTTTATATTGTTACTTTGCCTACACAAGATACTTTATTTTCCATTGAAACAGCAAATAAACGTCCCACTTGAGTTGCTAAGTGCTAGTTCTTTTACAAACGGTGAAAAGAAACATGTTAATGCCCCAAAAAGAAGCGAGCTTTAAAGTAAACATGTTAATTCATTAAATAATATTTTTGTGACTTTTTCGAATAATTATTATCAAATCATAGCAAAAATGTTTGTAAACTATATCCTTTATAGAATTAATTTGAGTGTTAATAAAATCACCCAACACTAGATATTTCTATATAGAACAATGCCGATGCCGGCTCACTTCTATGAAAGATCTCAGTCGTCGAGAGTAGCAACGCATCTGTGATCCACTTCAAATGGTAACCCTGTTCTATATGAAGTTTCTTACAAATGTCCTAGGCGTCAGTGACCACTTACCATCAGGTAGACTGCATGCTCATTTGCTACTTCAGTCTGATGAAAAAGGAGGTATTACTATACCTCACAAGACTTTGTTTAGAAAGTGTTCTGAAGATGTTTCAATGTTAAATCACATATTTCCAATAAGCTATTTATAGGCGACGGGAAATTAATTATCGACAGGTTATTCTTCATATCCGGCTCGAAGGACCATTGTTTTTATTTAAGACAATAGGATAGTGTTTGAGAAATAGGGGATAAAAAGTAAAAGCCAGTCCAATTAGTGATACGGATAGCCAACCTGTTTAAACGGAACACAGCATCCGGACATCTGGCATATGGTATGGGGTGGATTCGTCTATATCAGGGGCTCGAAATCATGTTTGAATTATGTTTTTTTTCTATATATATATTTTTTTATATATCATTATGAGCAAAAAGTTCGTTTTAGGCAGTCGGGTTCGTCACTAGTTTTCCAATTTTATCATTAAACCCAAGAGTGCATCATACTAAATATCAACCTATATTTTATTAGGGGGTCTGCCTCCCTAGGTAACATAGAGGTAGGACTGTACAAAAACGACTAAAAACACGCTTTTATTAGGGGTCTGTTAAAGATTAAAAACGGGATCCTCTTAATGAGCCTCTGCTGTCCCAGTTCACAAGTCCATGGCACAAGTCTTAAACCGTATTGGATATTTTTTCATAACATGAAAGTAGCATACAAGCATACAGTTTACCTGATGGCAAGTGGCCACCTGTAATGAGCCACAGATAAGAGCTAAGTCTTTGAGGGTAGCCGCAGACCTCTAACTAAGTTGGAATGCTTCAGATAAGTATACCTCCTTTACCACAATCTTCCGATCAGATAGGTGTGGTGGTGCTTCCAGAGTAGAACCACGAAGAGTTCTACCAACACTAAAATTATGTATAGGTATAGATACTTCATTGTTTTTACAGAATACCTATATAAAAACCGTCTCTTATGAGTATCACATTAATGTCCAAAGGTTACAAACCCCGAAAAATATGGCTGTAAAAAAATAAAAGCGTAGGAAGTGCGAAATCCCAAACAACATACAGTTAACGTAAGGAGCGTGGGAACTGCCATCGAAGGAAATATATATTGCAATAAAAATCGCCCCCATCGTGTTCGGGGTCTTGGATTATTACGAATTCATTTGCATGCTTCCAAGCTATGTTTGTTTTATTTAGTATCTACACTTTATGGTATTTGATATAAATAAAATCATAAAAATGAAGGGTTTAATCGAACCTCATTCAATCTAATGTAGGATGTTGTGGTTTTGTTTAGATTGAAGTAGCAAACGAATCTGCAGTCCACCCCCTGGACAGCAACTTCATGTAGAACAGGGGTTCTATCTAAAGTCGATAGCATTTGCGTTGCTATTCCCGAGGACAAAGAAGGTCGCCTCATGTATAAGTAAGTAAGCCGTGGTTGATATCATACATGTAATTCTCCAAGAAACCGCGTGAAATTTTCAAGGAACCGTTTGAATAAAGTTCCCTCCTTAATAAGAAGTTGGTAGAACCAGTGTAGTTCGACCGGGGAAGTACCACCGCCACACCTATTCGTAGAGTGAAGCAGTTTTTGCGTTTCGGTGGAAGGGTGTGGTTGGCGGCTCACTTATACATGAGGCGACCATCTCAGTCCTCGAGAGTAGCAACGCATTGAACGACTTCAGATAGAACCGCTTGTAGAAGTCCATGGGCGAAAAAAGAATTAGCGAAATCGGTTTACCAATTAACGTATGATGCTGTGTTCAAGGGAATAGGGATTCATTTTGACATATATAAATGAAGATGAATATAAATCTTAAATAAAAGAATTGTACCTTAAACTTCCAATTATTTATTGCCGTGAGAATAAAAACCATAAAAAGGAATCTCCTCAGTAACTTCGAAAAATAAAAAACTATCGCAAGGAGACATAAATTCATTGGCTGTAATTAATTTACTTTCGGATCGTAAAACAAGTAAAGACGGGAACATGGTTTATGGTTTGTGAATGTATGTAACCATGCCATTTTGAAAATACTTTTTGTTGGTATTTTACAAATAAATATAAGATTCTCCATTTTCAAAATTACTGCCGTAACATATTATGTATTCACTCTTTATAGGAGTGTTTTTTTTTACTTTGTTTATTAAATACGGCCTCTCTATCTGGAGGTCCTTTTTATTATCGAAGGGAAAACCCTTCAAAAGGTACCCGACGCGGTGGGCGCGATACTTGGTAATATAGCATTATTACTGCACTAAACCTTGTCGTGGCCGTCCTCGGCGCTACGAAGACGACTCCGGGATCTCCAAAGGAACGCAACCGGAGTCCTTTGAGCGCATCGCCCCATCGGGCTCCACCTAGGTAAGCGGTTGAGCCCACCGCACCGTCTAGTCTTCACGGCGGTATGCGACCACACATACTGCCGTCCTTCCTGGGGTCGCCTGGCTGGACGGTTCGAGCTCCCACTCTCGCTGCCCGCAACCTCGGAAGCCCCTTTTAATCGCCTCATACGATAGGCAG
>DWNE01009779.1:0-10713 GCA_018249875.1 Cecropterus toxeus
TTGCCATACAGAAGTCGATATTATCGCGGAATTGATACATTTTAATATGCTACGGGTACTCACGATATGCGGTTTTTGAATTTCTTTTTGCCGATATTTCGACCAAGTTACACGGATCGTGGTCACGGCGAAACTGACCGTTTAGTATATTAAAATAAAGAGAAGACGATTGTATTTTTGTTATTTTTTACAGCAGTGTCAGGCGTGTATACTGGTTAAAAAGACGTGATAAAGGAGACACTTCTTTCTATACACTGTTTTTAAAAAAGATGCAAAAAGAGCACTACTCTAACTACTTCAAGGCGACATTGGCGGCTTGCGCGATGTCGCAAATGTTCAACCGATGGTTTGGTTCATCTTCAGGTTTAGTTAAAACACCTTTATGGAAACATTTTAATACGCAAGTCTTATTATATTAATCTTTAAAATCTGGCCAAGGGCGAGACGTACTCGCTCACGAGTGTTCCGTACCATTATCAATAAAAAACGTCACAAAAATCACGTTTGTTGTATGAAAGTCACTTCAACTATTTATGTTAACTTAATTTGATTATTTATTTCTGAAGTAAATATATAACAAAATATTCTGTGAATATTTCAAACGTTTACATGTCACCGTTATTAATATCGATTATAAAATAGCGTATGTTCTATGGGAGCCCTTATACATATAGCCTTAAATATTTATTATCCTGTTTTTTGTTGTTATAGCGGCAACAAAAATACATCTCTGAAAATTTCAAGTCTCTACCTACTAAGGTTCATGAGATACAGCCTGGTGACAGATACACGGACAAACATACAGACGGACAGCGGAATCTTATTAATAGGGACCTGTTTTCACCCTTAGCGTATGTGAACTCTAAAAATCAAATAAGTATTTGACTGAAAAGAATCTACAGGTTTACTTCAAACCTAATTCAACTGTTACCCTTTATAATATTATTACAGCGAGATTTACCTTGGTTACCTCGAATAAACATTCAGAGCGGACAATAAAGCGTGTTAAAGTACCAAGATTGTTTAACAGCGTTATACTATAGCCATTATACTAAAAGGTTTTTGTTTAAATTGCCACTAATGGGGCCACGAGCAGGGAATTATTCAATTTGTGCTATACGTATAACGTTGGAGTCGCCTCGAATAAATTTTGCTAAATTTTCAAAGCTTTAGATACATTTCGTATTAAATCTCAACTAAATATTTGAATGGAAATTATTATAAACAAAATGTTTTATACACGACTGATCGCTGCAAAGGAAAGTTTTTGATGTGAAAAATCTATAGGCGCAGGTAAACTTTGCTGGCGTGGCGAGGCTTGCCGTGGCGACGGGTACGCCACACCGTACACACTATATATATAGACTGTATATATACTATAGGTATTTATATATTTTGGATAGATATTTTTGTTTCATTCGTGCATAAAGATATTATTGAAGTCGTTGTTGGACCGGATACATTTGCTGACGTGCCCATAATCATATATTTATCCTCGTGACTGTACATGCCAATGTCTATTTTATAAAGCTGAAGAGTTTCTTTGTTTGGTAGAACGCGCTAATTTCCTACTGGTTCGAATTAAATAATATTTATTTTTGTGTTAAAAAAAACAATTTATTGAGGAGACTACACCGGCATTTCTTTCGAAGCTGTGACCGTGCGTAATGCATATGCAAGTTATAAATGCCAACATACTCGTATTTTACGAGATTACTTCTATAAGACAAGCATACAGATTATATGTTATAAAAATATGTAAGAGAAATTCATGAAAATATAAGAGAAACTTGACAGATTTTTTATGACAATATTGGAAATATTGGTAAGAAACGAAACAAAGCGCAGAGGCGACTAAACTTAATTATTTAACTGAAGCAAAATTAAAATATTTTTATCTCACTGCGTTAGATGTTGGTAATACTTTTCGAGCGTATATATATATTTATTCACGGGCTACAATCCAAATGGCTTGAAGGATACATATATATGACTACATATAAAATTTTTAAAATTTCTGACTCAGTTGGGTATTTTACCCAAAATACCCAACTAAGAAATTTTAAAAATTCAGGATGATTTGCAACTATTGTAACTGGTACGGCGACAATATTAAGAGCAAAATTGTAAGGCTAGTATAGTAACATATGAATGAGCTGTATGAAAAGGCTACACGACATGCCAACCCAATCGATACACGTATATTCGTGACCGTGCATATGCATATGAAATTGGAACACGTACCTGTTCCAAGTTTCAATTTGACCCATAACCTCATGATAATATTATTCCGCTAAACCAAGGCTGTCCTACCGTTAATGAAAGTGGGCACACAAATTTTGAGTTTGAGAGTTTGCATTCAAGATCGTCTGCGGGGCATACGACATTAGGTATTTTGAATGTTGCCCCTGTAGTTCCGGGATCAGAATAGAGCTACGGCTTCCCCTTCCTGTTGTAAGTGGTAACTAAAAGATGACTTTCGGGGTTGCGGGCGACAAGAGTGGGAGCTCAAATCGTCCAGCCAGGCGACTCAGTGGAGGATGGCGGTATGTGTGGTCGCTTATTTCCGTAACATCAGACGATGCGGTGGGTCCAGCCGCTCATCTAGATAGAATCCGATAGCCCCGACAGGGCAACGCGCTCAGAGGACTCCGGTTGCGTTCCCTTGGAGATCCCGGAGCGACTACCACCAGGCTACTCCTGGCGGGAAAATGCATACGCGATGACGGACGACAATATTGCCCGCGGTCCTGGGTTGGGACAGCCTTCGGCTAAATAAACAAAGGTGAATGTACTGTATGGTGGTTAAACTTTACTTTGAAGTATTTGTTTTGGTAGTAGTAGAATTCGTTGCTGGTGGACAACAATGGACAACAAATGTGGAAAGCTTTAAGTTTCATCTTGCCACTCTTTCACTCCGAACAACATATCATGAAAGTGATGCTTCCTCAGTAGAACTACGATTGATTCTACGACAAGGAACTACGATTTGTATTATATGTATTAGAGTGCAGAAACGCGTCTAAAGTCGACCTTTTATGACTAACACACCGCGGATTACTTTATCGGTAGCACTAGTTACTAAATCTTTATTTTTTAGAAGAATTAATTAGCAAACTAGCATACATTCCACCTGCTATTAAGTGGTCACTGCCGTCCATGAGTATCCCTAAGCAACCTTAAACAGGGTTTCTATCTAAAGTCAGTTAAACCATGGGTGCGTTGTTACTCCTGAAGATTAAGAGACCTGATGTGAAGGTGAGCCGGTATCCTTGCTGGTCCATTGAAACGCACGAACAGTTCCACGCTAGAAATAATTCCAACAGGAAAACCTTTAATTTTCCTTGGAATTCGTCAGCGTTAGCGACAGCTTCATTTAATACATACAAATTAATCAGACGCAGATTCCAATACGTCGAATTTTCAACACGATCTACATTTACAGCGTCCCAATAACTCTACAAAGTGGCGAAGTTGTGACCGTGCATTATGCATGTTAAATTCAAGCATACATTACGATTCGGTGCGTACATTTCAGATTCGTTACAATCGTTTCAATGGAATTCAGCGTGGGTTGGATTCAAAAATAATATCTCACAGAATCAGTATTAAAATTGGATTTGGAAAATTCACCAACGATTATTTTATTTAAATATAGTGGTATTTATATTAGGTAACTTTTCAAGTTGTAATGGATTTACAATAAGTGAATAATTAAGGGAAAGGTTACAACAACAGAAGGGCTCTTGTTGTTTATTGTTCAGACTACTTATTATGGATCTGTTCTAAGCATACCAGGTGGCATATTACCAGGTGGTAGAACCAAAAGTTCGACCAGGGAGGTACCACACCTATTCCTAGCGTAAAACAGTTCTTGCGTTACGTTGAAAGGGTGTGGTAGCAGGCTCACTTATATGTATATGAGGCGACCATCTTAGTCCTCAGGAAAAGCAACGCTACCTCAATCTGATAAAAATATATATGATTAGAAAAAAGAGATTAGACGATCTTTCCCCTAGTCCTTCTCAACAAAGTTATAGCCTATATACGCCAATGGTTGTAGCAGTAGTGGCACTGTCGGTGATGGTTTAAAAGGGTGTAGGGACAGCTAGTGCAATAACTATCCATATTCCTACCTATATTCAAAAATCTTTTATCAGAACTATGTCTTCCCTGTCTATCCTTTTTTACTTGTCAATAATATAATAGTGCGCTAACTTATAAAAAATTAATTGAAAATTACTAACCCATTATAACAATTTTTTAATCATAGTGCATAAGCTCTTTGTATACCAGTAAATCATTTAATAGTTATCGTATCGTGTATGGTGAATATAAAAACGAATCACGTCCACCTAATTCAATTTCTTAAAAGCCAATAAGGGTTAAATTGTAAATTTAATGGAATTGGTTAGGCGTGCATCGACCAATCGGATGGGGTACACCCATAGTCAATTCAGTCTTAATATATTGGAATATTTATTTTTTAATGATTTTTAGGCGTGCCTTGCGAGGTAGGTAGGAGGGACGCGCATTAGCGTTACGATATTTACAACAGATATGGTTACGCTGAGGTGTTACATTACAGTAAAGAAAGAAAGAATGTGTTTGTGTGTCTCTCTCTTAGTATGTGTGTGTATCTCCGCAAGTGTGTGTGTCCGTGCGTGCGTGCATGTATATGCTTGTGTGTATGTTTTTGTGTCTACCAATTATTTTGTGATGTATTTTTGTTTTGAATAAGCGCCACTCTGCAAGTTAATACATTAACTTGATGGCCACGAAATTCGCTTTCATGGCTTTATTACAACGGACCAGCCTCCGATCTTCAATTATTTTTAGGCGGAGCACGCACTTCCAAATACCGCCCCTGCCCACTTGAATTTATTTTCACCATCTTCAACCATCAGTCAATAGTAGTTACTAGTATATACGTGTCAAGAGTTCCACTGCCTACTGACTAGGCGTTCTAATGGTCAGAGTTAAATCAATGATGAATTGCTCATTCGTTTGCAAGGTTTGAATTTGCCGCCCTTTGAACTTGCCGCCCGGGGCATAAGCCCAGGTTTGCCCCCCCCCCTAGATACGGGGCTGGAACGGACACATGCCCCAAACGAAAAACGGATGAAACGAATGATTCGTCGCCCTCGGGTGATACACGAACTCGTTTTTTCTACGACTATCCTTAATCGATCAGCATTCAAAGCTTCGAGGAAATGGCTCCCCAATTTCGCAACCCCAACCCTTTAAATCTCTTTCCGAGAATAATCCCCATCGCGTCCGGCTATCGTGAATGTGATGGCGTAATATTTTTTCCATATCTCCTTATGAGCTTTTGATTGTAAGATATCTCAAGCAATGTTTTGTTGTTAAGTCCCCATACTTCATATTTTTCATGTCTAATAAATTTTGATAACTGAATTACCGTAAAATAAAAATAATATTAATAGCGTTTTTCAGCTCATAAATACAAGTACATTGAGCAATTAACAATAAACATTTTTAAATAATACTGGTAATGCAATCAACAAAAAAAATCTAGTTACTACGACCGCCTTATCATTCTAAAAAAAAGAACTAGTCATATGTCCAATCAAGTCTTATTGTACTGTACGCAAAAAAAAGAATCGTCGGCGTACACGTGACTGTCTCTACTGACAAAAGGGAAAAGTCGTTAACGATTTTTTCCTTTTGTCAGACCATTACTGCGAGAGTATAAGTAAAACATAGGTTTTTACTTATACTCGATTATCCTTACAAACATTATTAATTATTTTTTCTTCGTCCTTTATTCATTCGCTCTGAAGGCTTCAAAGAAATGTTCATGAGATTCATCAACATCGATACTTTAATGTTGTTGTTTATTTGAGTGAACGCGCTAATCTCAGGAACCAGTAGGTTCGAATTAAAAAATATTTTTTGTGTTGAATAGTTAATTTATTGAGGAAGGCAATAGGCTATATAACATCACGATATGTGTCTTTGTTTTTTTCTTATGTAACAGCGGGTGAAACCGCGAGGCACAAATAGTATACAATATATACGGTGCCGGTCCGAGGCAAGCTTTAGGATGGAGCGAGTTTTAGTGACAGACCTCTTATCCCCATAGTCCCAATTGTGCGTACACGTGCAACTGTGGGACTAGGGATATCTCGACAACACCTTAAGTTTGTCTAATTAATCGATGGTATTGTCCACCGAGGCATCCTCTGGGACTTGGCGCTTAGAACGGCCTCTCCGTTCCCCCTATGATAGGGCCGGCCCTGTATATACGAGGAGGTGAATATACGGTCTCGAGACGTGTTACGAAATTCATACCAAATAAATTATTAAAAACCGCATTTAAGTTTTAATTTCAATATTTTACTGATGAAATTAAAGCTGAAAATAGCATAAAGATCAATTTACTTCAGGCCGCGAATAAAGTAGGTAATTTTATGTTCTACTGCTCCAGTCTCTCCACAACCCTCTCCGGCTGCCTGAAGGATACTCCACAACGCAATTATAGAACAAAAAATGTAAAAGTCTTAGATATTATAAAAACGACACATATATATAAATATAACATCAATAGTAGTAGTAATAGTATAAATAAAAAAAGTAGATGTTTGAACGTGGTAGAACCCTTTGTGTCGACGCCGGATGGACCACTGCCTTCTATTTCTGCATAATAACGATAGTGTTAAGCGCTACTGTATACTAGTCGAAAACTAAAAATTATTCGAGCAATGTTTGTGTGTTGCCAGTGATGACCTATGGCGCCGAAACGTGGTCTTTCACTGTAGGCCTCATTCGGAAGCTCAGAGTGGCTCAGCGTGCTATGGGCTATGCTTGGAACGAGACATGATTCGCAACGATGAGATCCGTAGACGAACTAAGGTTACCCACATAGCTCTCAAAGGCCGGCCATATCGTTCGAGGAGCCGATAACCGATGGGGAAGGAAGGTCCTCGAGTGGCGACCACGTCTAGGCTAAAGGAGCACAGGTCGCCACTCGACTTGGTGGACCGATGGCCTAAAGAAGATAGCGGGAAACCGTTGGATTCAGAAGGCACAGGACCGGTTGGAGTGGCGCCGTTTAGGGGAGGCCTATGACCAGCAGTGGACCTTGAAAGGCTGATGGGTGGATGGATGAGATGGTATACTAGACTATAGTGTGCGATCAAGGAGACATACTAAGTCGAGGTATTCCAACTTAGTCTTCAAGGATAGCAACACCAGCGTGTTCAACTTCAGGTTGGCCACAGTCGTGTTGCTCAATGCCCAGGGTATTGAACAATACGACTGTGGCCAACCTAAAGTAATCTTATCTGATGACCATGGTCAGCAGTGGCTTAATACCATTAGGTCGACTGGATGCTCGATTGCTACTTACATGTTACGAAAAAGTCAGTATAAAGCTATACGAATTTTCAGACATCTCAAATAAGAGGCCGAACCAACGTAACACTTCCAACTACGAAACAATGAGAGCTGACACAAAACCCTTCAAACCGGGGCTAACTGCTCGAATACCACAAAGAAACTGTACCGGTAATTGCGATGTCGCTTTAGTCTTCGCTATTTGCTTTGCATCTGTTCCGGACACAGTATTGTTAGCTGCTTGCCAGCCGAGAGGTTCTCATAGGTTTTTATTGCGCTTTGATGCACAAAGATAATCGTTTCATATCCACAATGGCATCCACTGAATACATTATTACGAACAATCCGCTTTTGTTTTTAATGCTAGCAACAGGAAGTTCAGCATTAAGATTAATGAAGGTATTTATGGTATAATTTGCTTAGGTCTTATGTATTTGGGAACAATCTGACTAAATTTGGCCTTATTTATTCTTCTACATGGTTAGCTACTAACGCTTTTATCATCCAACCAAATCTGATCTTTTTTCCTTTCTGAATTACATCTGCTATGGACGCTGAGACTAAAAACTGATTACCATTTGAAAATACACCAACCAAACCATTGAAAACTTTCAAATCTATATAAAATATCCAGTTTATACCCCTTTATCGTCAGTAAAAATCATCAATCAATTTCATACTTCGATTGGCTATTAAAGGTACCGCTGAGTCACCATTAAATGCAATACTGGACGTGGGTGTCGCATTGCGCTACCGTGGTCAACGCCTCCAACCCGAAGTAATCCCATAACGGGCTCCCCATAAACCTTTTACAGCCGAGCACGTGTAAGAAATGAGAGAAACTTTTTTATACTAATTCCTCCAAGCTAGCCGATTGGACAATAATATAATTATATTGTCTAATCCAAAGTTTCGGGCACAATAATGTAGGTATATAAGATATAGCAACGAAAATAAACCCTCAAATTAACCCCTCCCCCATTTTAAAATTATTTATTTAAATCCATCCGTTATTTTCTAAAATTGTTTAGAATAATATGTGTACCTTATGCTGAAGGTAAAAATCGAGAGGAAATCTACACGCGTGAGTGTTCTTTAAAAAATAAAATGTTCTTAAAGTGCGTGGAGTCCAATTCGCATTTGGCCATCGTGGTGGAATGTGATCAGAAACTCTCTCAATTGAACAGATTGAGAGAGTCTCTGACCTACTGAGGGACAATAATAGGTTGTCGACGACTCGTAGGTGCATGATCCTTTGCTGTTCTACCGTTGTATTGTTCTTTTCGAGGACAAAAATGACTTTGATTTATCTGAATTCAATTTGATCGATCACGTGTCTCCAAAACAAAAATCCTGAATCTACAAATACAAGTGAAGATAAGCAAACAAACACTGAGTGCTAAACCGTAAATCGCTAACTATTTTTATCAACGTTGGAAAACTACAATCTGTAGACAAAACATTCAAAACTGCTGATCATCAAACAAATCCACCAACTCCAAAACATTGACCAAAGTGAGGCTTCATGAAAGCTAAGCACTTAGTTCGGCAGCGAACCGCGTAGCTCTCGCGTAGCAATTTGTAAAGGTAACGCTGACAGTGATGAAGTGGCACAGTACATCAGTGTCGCATTGCGTTACCTTGGTCAAAGGCTTCTAACACAATCCCAATACCGAACCATAAACGGTTCACATATAACCAGGCGCGAAGTAAAGGCGTTACATATATACGCCGGAAAGCGAACTCTTCGTATCTCGATAAAATACGAATTTAAGTTCTTCATACGCAAAATATGTACTTTTTAATTTATAAATCAATGTTTTACAAGCTGCTAGTACACTTTCTTTTTTTTTTGTTTTAGACATAGTATAAGTTTGCTTCCCTGCGCTGATGATAGTGCGATGTTTAGCGTAACTATAGTTTTGTCGTTGTCTTTGCCAAGCATTTTAAAGTTGCAAGGTACGACCGAAAATGTTAAGGTGCAATGTTGCAAGATTGCAAAATGTGGGCGAAAACGTAATGCACGGTATTTACGTGAAAAATAAACAAACTTCGACTCCAGAGATGACCAGAAAACCGAAGAAGAACAGAGAAGAGACCTAATAATGGAAGTGTTGTGTTTTAGTCTGAATGGTGTGGTGTGGGGAGAAACAGTAATAATCATAATCTTTTTATTTGTTAGTAAGGTATACATGTGATAGATGTTTACAATAGTGGGAGACGCTTACTGTGCCCAATATGGGCGTACAAATGTCAACATACTTATACATAAATAGATATTTCTATGAGTTAGTACTCAGTGGTCTTGACCTTTTTATGGCTGACTTCCTTATCCGGGCTCAATGTCCATGGGGGGCACCTGACCTCCCGGACTTAGAATTAGGACTACTTCCTAGTTTGACAATATTCAAGTTCATAAAATAAATTTGGATGAACACTTAGATATACTTACGACGTTAAAAGTAGATCTGACTATAGTATAAGTCGATTTTTGCACTTATTTATTTCTTAAAATGCACCATAGGTGATAGCATATTTTATTAACATTTCGGTTCCTTTATTTTTCTACAAAAAAATATACGCAAAGAAAGGTCTAAGACTCGTTAATCTTGTTAAGAGTGCTAGGCGATGGAACCAATATTGGTAAGTATACATTGATTCCCTATATTGGTTTCGATTGAAACACGATACATATAACATATTAAACGGTACAAGTTTGGCACGAACTAATTGATTTGCATTTAATTAAATTACAAATAAACGCTTTGTACACATAGTGCCTCACACAATCACTTTGAACTACAACGGCTTATCGAAATACATTTTTATGTCCTTGGCATAAAAACAACTTGACATACTGTAAGACCTACCGACTTTAAAACATGAGCAACTTGCTGATAGAAATCAAATGAGACCAAAGAATTATTCAAAGTAGATCAGTGTTAGGTATCCATTGCATTGTTTTTATAATTTTAACACAAAATTATAGTACCAAACGAGCATCCAGTCAATTTTCGTATCTGCAATCAACCCTACACGGAATAGAGGTGCTGACTGAACTCAATTACAGATGCGTTGCCATTCCTGAGACCTAAGATGGTCGCCTCGTGTTCAAGTTAGCCGGCATTCAAACCCTTCCAACAAAACAAATTAAATTCTTCACGTTAAGAACAGACGGAAACTCACCGGATGAACCGTACTGATTCTACCGCCTTTAAAAAAAAGCCGTCACAGGTCATCTGGCTGATGTGAAACATGTTCGTACAAGTAATATGCATATAAAACTTTTTAACAAAAAATAGAAACCGACTTCCATGTCACCAAAAAGAAATAAAATAATTTAAATATATGTTG